>JALIZH010016803.1:75000-107500 GCA_030522465.1 Rhipicephalus appendiculatus
GAAAAAAAAGTACAGAGAAAAACGAAAAAAGAGAAAGCGAAAGAAAGGGAACAAGAAAGAGAAAATCGAAGAGAAACAAAGAAGGCTGCCCAGCTCCGCACTTCCTTCAGGCTTGGCTATACATGTCGAGTCGAGCTGCCAAGCTGGTGGTGCATTCCCTACGCGGGTGCGGTCTTAACAAGGGTCCAGACGGTAACTGCGGCCGCGTTAACATGCGCTAAGAGTTCATTATCAGGGGCTGCATTCCACTTCCGTGGGAATGCGACCGCGTCAGCGAGCGTGGAATCGAACCTCTGACCTCGCGCTTATCAGCGCAAGTCCGTATACCCTGTAACCACTGCTGAGATGAGCGTCGAACGCGTCTCGAAACCAGGCTGCCCCGACAGCCCATTATTTCGGGCGCGTTTTGAGTTCAAGGCGGCAGCTCGGCGGCACCTACGTCTCGAAGCGCCACAAACGACCCATTGTCTGCAGACTCTCCCGTCGTGCGGTGCGAAGGACGGCTCTATTTAAAAAAAGAGACGCGACGCGTTCTGCGATGACGAAGATGATCGATGCAACGATTTTTGTACGCGCAAACACGCTTTACGCTTCGCCCTGCGGGACTATGAATGCCCGCGCTGAAAGACACGCAAGTTGAAAAGCCGTCAGCAAACGTATACTCATGTGGCTGGCGTGTTTCCAGGGGCTCCTTCAATTTCTCATTTTGTTCCTCCTCTTATTACTTTGTTTAACGTTACGCAAACTGGGAGCTGCCACATGTTAGAAAAGTTCGGACATTAGATGTACATTTTGACTGATAAAGCAGCTGAACTAAGTGGAAGGGTTGGAGATGAAATAAATAGCTACGCTTCTACATTCATCTGCGACGAGTGTCACTTTGGCATTCATTACACCTCACGAATAGAGCATCGATTTCAAATTGAACAAGAGAAAAAAAAAAAAGGTTTGACAGGTTATTGCCCGAAAATAGACGCAATAATCTGAAAACTTTTTATGGATTTCGGGTTCTTTGGGAAAAGCCCGACAAACGCTATATTAAAGAGCGTAGTTGCACTAGAACTGCTATAGGTCGTGACGTAATGTGTGCATTTAGTAAGGAAGCATTCAATTAATTGTAAAATGCTAAGGTCGATGTTTATATCTGAATTCAATAGTCAATTACGCGCCAAATTTACGACCACACATACGAAGAAACACATAGACAGGACGGGTGCTCAGATATGCACCAACTAACCGAACAGCGAGTACTACTCGATGTTTATAGTTCTCAGTTCTTCGTGTACTGACTGATGGGACGCCTTGTGAAATGTTTTAACGACGTCAAGAAATATACGTTGAAGCTCGAAACCATTTTCTGCGACTGGGAATAATTTACGGTTGAAATATATGAGTTAGTTGCATTTCACACGAGTAGTTTCAGCGAAATGCGTGTTGAAGGTCACTGAAACACAAGTTGAACTCTAGGAGTGTGTTTACATCGGTGGAGTGTTACATACTCGAGTACTTTACGCGGAATGCTAGTTATTGATAATGTCCTTAATTCAGCTAGAGGCGAATGTTGTAGTTATCGGATTCAAATACCGGAAACACTTTGGAGTCATCCTTGACTACAGTGGAACGTTGGGTATATCGTTGCGTTTCCGGCCGACAGAGGTTAACAAGGCTGACAAGATCCCTCATGCATCCGCATCAGTCGACACGACGGCGAAAGCCATCTTTTTTTTTTCCTTGAAAGTCGATGAATTGCAACCTCTGCACCGAACGTGGTTTTGCACTGCCTCCAAGATCGGAGGCATTGTAAGCTTTCCGCACCTCACCTTGTTTTGCGTGGCCTCCGGGATCGGACCACCTTTGACCAAGCAATGACGTCATGTGCCGTCGCGTGACGTCACATGACATCAAGCAATGATGTCAATGATGTCATGTGACCAAGTAATGATGTCACAATGTGACGTCGCGTTATGTCTCGTTACAGTGATGCCTTTATGACGTCACAGATTTCGGCAATCTTTGACTACTTGATGACGTCATCTAGGTGACGTCTTCACCTGATGATGATGTTTTGAATGAGTCGTGTGGACGCCGCCGAGGCGCGACGCCGGTCAATTTTCGCGTTTGGTGAGGCATGCAGGGTTGTCGTTGGTGGCTACTTTGCGCCATATTGGCTACTTTTGGATCCCGTTGGCGACGAAAATTTCCAGTTGCCGCCAGGGCTCTTTTTTAAACTTGTGGTTTTACATATTCAAATTTGCTTTATTTATTCATCAACAGTAAAGACTCTGTCGATAATACCGCTTATGTTCTATTTGGCTAGAAATTCGGAGATAATTTCAAATGACATGGCTACTTCGGCTACTTCTGGCGTGAGTTCTGGCGCCTTTTCATGTCCACCCAACGGCAACCCTGGAGGCACGTAACGCTTTCGCCTTAATAATACAAGCATGGCAGATACTCTGGAGAAGGCTTGAGCGCAGGAGAACGAGACACAAGAAGAGACGACTGAACAAGCGTCTTGTCTTCTTGTGTCTCGTCCTTTCGCGCTCAAATCTATTCCAGACTATGAACCAACGCGCCCAGCAAAGCATTTTATTACGTTGCAGATACGCAGCACTATTTCATTTTCGTTCTGTTTCAATACCCCAACCTCGGAGCCTACGCTATAGGAAGGGGATTATTATGGCGCCTCCCCGATGTTGTCTCGGTCTGACGCTCGGCTTGTATATGGAGGTCCAGCCGGCTCTGCCTGCGTGCGAGTCGCGGGGCGTTGAAGGCGGCAGCAGGAAAAATCTGGCATGCTCGAGACCAATCGTCCTTGGCTAGGGTTTCGCGCAATAGAGGCGTACGCGGCTATTACGGTCGCTGCTGGCGATGATGGAGCGACGAAGGAAGGAAGCGTTCCGCGAACACGCAGAACCTTATTACGTCACGCCGTTCTTATAATGCACGGCTGAGAAAGGTGCGGGGGTAATTTAAAAACGCAATGCAGTGTGTCGGTTCACACCTGTCTCCCTGCTGGCGTGCAGCTATTGTACGCTATTATAAGGAAGTGTGCGGTTGCACTGTAGTATTGCTCCCCAAGAGTGACAAGACCGTAGTCTCGTGATTTTATACGACGCGCCGCCCTGCGATACATTCGTGAAGCAGGGATGCTCACCTAGCATCATCCGGGTTCTGTATACAACGTCCTTTGTGTGAAACTCATGGGACACCGCCTTAAGCTAAGGGCATGGTCCGTTTACTGATTGATTGATTCATTGACTCTTTATTGATTTAGAGTGAAGGGTCTATCAGAAACGCAAATCGGGCAGAGTGTAACTGGGTTTAAACTGGGTTTACACTGGGTTTTCCCGAACCTGCTTTTAATAACTCTGCGCTGTCGAAAGGTCAGTTTAAAACGGCTTGAATGGGGAGTGGAGGCTCATCTGACATGTACGTCATTGAACATAGGCCCGCAAGGCGCACAGTGTAACGATGGTGCCTTACTTGTGTAGTGCCTTATGTATATGAAGTGCTTCTTATCGTACTTTACGAGCTCACTTGCTCACTGCGCTTTCTGTGGAACATGGGCGCTATAATTTTTTAAAATTTGAAACATTACCCGCAGCGCCTTCGGTGGAATTATTTCGGGAGACACATACATTCTTAAAACGAATCCACAATCTTTGCGCCCAACCAAGTCTGGTGGGAGGAAGTTCCATTTGGAATTCATTTTTGGCGAAAACGAATGTTTATAAAGGTCTGGCTGAGCGGAGGTGTGTGGATTAACTTTCGTTTAACTTGCTCAAGAACATGTAAAAACAGCAGTTATCATATATTTGACGTGTTTCTTCTGTTTCTTTTTTTTTCGTGTGTATTATCTTTGAATAACTATGGCTTCAGGCCTTATTAGGGAACACAGTACGTGTATGCCTCCTTATAGAGCCGATTCGTGCCCATTATCGACTGCACGTACATGCATCGGGCTCCGTTCGTGTTCCGGCAGCTGTTAGCACATTGTGAATGTCAAATGCTCGGGGTGACGGATGGAATAAAACAACTCAAACATAAAAAACATATCCGGAGTCACCTTATGTTAATTTGTGGCTCTTCCGCTTGATACCGATCATCAAAGCTGGTTCACGGGATCCAACCGTAAGACTTGAGCTACACCGGCATCTTCGTTGATTCGGTACTTTCCCGTCCCTATGGTTCTCCGCAGTCTTCGTCGTAAGTTGTTTTACGCTGTGCGCAATGTTGTAAGAGCAAAAGTACGACCGATTACGACACCATCGTGTCTAGTGTATGTAATTACGAGGAGAGACGAAGTTCTCGCTTGTAAGCACTCTTGTATAATGCGCACGTTAAAGAACACAAAAGCATCTTCCGATTCCTGTATTGTTACTGCTTGGCATGTGTTGAGCAGATGAGCTCGTGTTTACATACAATAGCCGCTTCGCGACGTAGCCACCCGCAGCGTTGTAGTACGCGGCGTTCGGGCACCTCACGTTGGGGGCCGGAGTTGTTTGGGATGCTCAGGGACGCTTCGAGTGTTTTAACAATTGCATTGCTTCCCACGGCGGAAGCGCGCACTAAAACGTTTCCTCGCTGAATGCTAATGCATCCAGCCGCGTACTCGGCAGATGAAATGCAGGCGTTCGCGTCGTGATTTTTTCGCACGGGGTCAAACAGCATACACCCGACTTTCTCGAAAGCGAAACTATAGCTGTCGCTCTCGTTAGAGAAAGATAGTGGAGAGAGGTTTCAGTGGAGGGGAAAATGGAGCGCGAAGAGGAGCGATTATAGGCGTCGTGTATCACGTACGTGCCTGCGCGCTCACTTCCAGACCATCTGTTATAGTTGAGCGCTGTGAGAACGGCAACCGGTTCCTGCTTCTTTACGGGGCGGGCATGTCGACGTAGCAAGACGGTGGCTGTGCGTGGCTGACCCTGTTTTTCGCTTTTGTTTTGCGCCGCCCTGTCGGGCACCGGCCCGCAGACAATGGAGAATTACGGTCGTCCTGGCTGCGTTTCCTTTCGCCGCGCTTCCTTTTTGTCTTTGTGCGTTGTTTTTTAAAAGAGTACCGGCTGCGTCGTCGCCCTTGCATTGTGTCTCACTCTCTCTCTTCCTTGATGATAAAGAGGAAGCGCTCTGCGTGGAGTGAAAGTCGGAGTGGAAAGGGTGACCGGAGGACGGGTTCGTGAAGTGTAAGGGCAAGCTTGAGGTGCATTGTTTCGTTTTTGCGTCGTGGCGGGAAGAACTCGGGCAGGAGGCACCGCTTAAGAGAATCATCCTGATCACTCGGGGTTGTCTCGAGTCTGTAAACGCGCGCTGAACAGCCACGTCTGAAACACCTAAAAAAAATTATTTACGTACTGCTATTTTTATAGGGCCCGTGCGGAAATACTAAACATCTTCGCAACTTCGCATTCTTCAACGAATGCAAAACTGAGCATCGCGTGCCTTCCGACATGTCATAACATCATAGGTGTCTTTTTTTTTTCTTTTTTTAAAGACGAAATTCTTAGATTTCTCACCAACCGCGAAAATTAACCGTCGCCGGTCGACGGCGTGAGCACGGTTGATGCAAATGACCATCATCACGCGATGACGTCTCTATGACGTCACATAACATGACGTCACACGATGACGTCATCACGTTACATCCTCGCTTGATCAAAGGCCAATCCTGGAAGCATTGCAAAACCAGGCGAGGTGCAGAAGGCTTTCGGGAGGGGGGGGGGGGTGAGGGCGTGATAGTCTACTCGGCTGAACAAAAACAAATAGATGACAATTTCGCTGTGTCATCAAGTACCAACTGGCCCACAGAACACACGGCTAAAGAAGAAGGTGGCTTTCGAGTTTGCTGCCTTAGGCCAGGGGTGTGCAACATGCGGCCCGCAGGGCACTGTTATGTCGCCCCAGGAACGATGTCAGAACCCGCCCCCCCATCCCCTTGTCACTTCCTATATCGACTGTAAAGCAGCTCATTCGATATTAAAGAAAAATGATCGCTCTTCCAGTTTAAATGAACATGATTTCTATTCCAATTCTGTAGATTACTGTCAATTCGTCGAATTTTTTTCTCCTTGCCTGTAACAGCCCCCCCCCCCCCCCCCCTTGCGCATAACCATCTGGCCCCCGCCATGTCGCCTTCATGTAAGTTTGGCCCTCCACCTGAAAAGGTTGCCGATCCCTGGCTTAGGTGAATGTATAAGGGATTTGTACCCTGTGAACTATCTTGTACCCTGTGAGCTTTTTCTTTGCCGCGTATGGTTCAGTGGCGTATATGTCCCTGCGCCAAGGTATTAGCACAGCGGGAGAGTACGAAAGTAGGACGAAAGCCGGCGGGAAATACCAGTGACGAATGCCGAAGTGCGGGGATCGACACGTTTGGTAAGGCTTCATTTGCTTCGTCTCAGAAGGCACGTCACCTTCGCTAATTGCATGCGTGACGAATAGCGCCCCTGCGCATTGTTTAGCTCACTGAAAGCTATCTGAGTGGTCTGAAGGTAACATGATCCTCTCAAAGATGTTGTAGCTCCACTGGTGAACGCTGAGCCCTTGAACTTCTCGGTTCTAAAGTTCATCAAGGCGATGCCATTTCGATGAGTTACCTAATTAGGAGATGACCTATTATAACATCAACACTATCATGGGTTTCACAAGCCGAAACCACGATATGATTATGAAGGACGCAGTATAGTGGAGGGCTCCGGAAATTTCGACCATCTGTTGGTCTTCAACGTGCGCTGACATCTCACGGTATACGGGCCTCTAGCATTTCACCTCCTTCGAAACGTGACCGCCGCGGTCGGGATTACACCTGCTACTTTCGGGTCAGCAGCCGAGCACAGTAACCACTGCACCACTGAGGCGGACAGGAGATAACCTCTAGATAAAGAAGGAGGTGGAGAAGAGTAGTGTCGTCAGGGGTCAGGATACAGCGTGTTGTCAGCTCCGAAACAAAAGAGCCAGGTCGGCGGGTCATCATTCACTCATTGTTTGTGCGTCAATACCGAAGTCATTACACTTTTTTAACTGTCCCATGTGCTCCTGCGGCTCCTATCGAATGGAACAATGAGTATGATCTCCTGAGGTGCGGTCATGTGCACTCGCTTGGTTAGGTTCAACTATGGCGGCACATGGACAAAATTAAGAGAGATTTCTCAACGAAGCTGTATATGGCTAGGCGAAACCAAAATGCGTCCGTCTTATACATACGCACGCAAAAATTCCTGGCGCGTATGTGGCATAGATTGGGCAAGCACCACCACTCGCCACTGATGCGCTCAAAATGAAGAAGGGAACACATGGGCGTTAAACACTAATTAAGATTTGTAGAGAGGCGTAACCAGTAACAGAGAAAGACTAACGAACCGTTGGCACTTAACCAGTGATAAACACCGGTACTGCACGTTTCAGCTTCGATGGACACGGAGTGCTTGAGCGGTGATTATTCTCGGCCATTCCTCTTCACCAATAAAACGTAAACAAAAAGGGCAAAAATATATTGTTGTGCTAGCTGGTTTACAATAGCAGCAAGCTGACATTATATTCAATCTGTACGCTAGACATGATGATTTAACTAGGTCGTATATTTCTTCGGGTGCTTCTGGCGTAAGCATTTTCCTCGCGTACTGGGAAATGCGACAGCCGGGGTTCTTTCAGATTTGGTGGTACGTTAAGTGATTGTGCGCGTACCGGCCTGCATGAAGTCAGCGGGCTTGTTCACGAAACAAAGGCGGCTAACTTAATGTCTATTGCCTCGGGAAAAGCCCCGGTTCCTACTAACGACAGGGTGGACGATCTAGTCAAGTCGTCGAGCTTCCTTGTCCATACACGTTTCCGCGTACGTCTGGAAGTCCCGAACAATGTGGACGGTGAGTTGCGGTGACGCACGGCAACAGCAATGGGCCACAGTTGCGGCAGACCACGGCAACAAATGGAGCCATTATCGTTGTAAACTTCGCGCGGAAGTAGAACGGAGAGCAGCGATGATCAAAAGGAAGGTAGAAGAAGAGTTTAGACCGCTTCATTCAGTACCGAGAAGCAGAGAATGCGCTCCTGCCGTGTGCTTGTCGCGTCACACCGAAGCAGTGCTGTGTTTCTTGGCTAAAGCGCGAAGAACACAGGACGAAGACAAATAAACTAGACAAGGCGCTTTTCCTCGTATCAGTCCTGAGTCCTTTGCGCTGTATCCTAGAATGAATCACCTACTCGCCCAAGGTTGAAGCCTTAGTGCTGTGTTTAATTGTTTCGATGGAAGCGAAAATGCTTGAGGCCCGTGTGCTTACGTTTAGGTGCACGTTAAAGAACCCCAGGTGGTTGGAGTTTCCGGAGTCCTTCACTACGGCGTCTCTCATATTCATGTCGTGCTTTTGGGACGTTAAACACCAACATTTATTATGTGTTTAACTATTAACACGGAAATGTTCATAATCACAGGGAAGTCCTTCTTGGTGGGACTCGTTTTCCTATTCGATATGGTGAGCCAAAGAAACGAGCTTACGCCAAGGCACAAGTTGGACCACCTGTGGCTATTTATATATAACTACATCAGTGCACGCGAAGTGTCTTCGCTGAGCCCCCCATAAGAAAACGGTAGCCAAGGCTGCAATAATTCCACGAGTCGGGTTCAGTCGGGTTATTACGGCAGTCGTATTTTCGATTTCTGCCACCATCACATCTCTGGAGATGTTATAACATCAAGGCAAGCGGCGGTGGAAAGCTGGGTCGGCAGATTACACTAAGAAGTTCGCGGGAATGACATGATTGCATACTGTAAACCCACTATGCACCCTTAAAGCGGTTTCAAGCAAGCGAAATACCCTTTTGCACAACCAGAATTTGCAAAATGAGTGTATAAGGGTGTTTCTTTTCCCCAAATAGCCTTTAAGGGTTAATGTTTTGCGTAAAACACCTTTTAGGAGCTGATGGTGTTATGAGTTATCGAAACACCTCTGGCTTATACGACAGCCTGCGAGAAGATAACTGGTACTCGCTGATATTAGGCGCTGATATTAGTCTGTACTACTCGCTCATACTAGTCACTGTATATTCAGTGAGTTTGGATTAAAAGTTGTGCCTCTTTTAGGGCTATGTTCAAGTACACCATAACTTTACGCCTATTCTGTTTCTGTTTAATGTTCATTTATATGGAACAGGAACATCCCTACCGGCACTGAACGGCGGCCTAACATACTACGGCTATATTATACAAGACGGTCGGTGTAAGGCTGTGCAGGGCGAGACCATGGGGTATTTCACAATATGCTGTGTGCACAGTAGGGCTTGTGCGTGCACCTTCTATGCTGATTTAATCTATAATTGTATGGTATCTGAATGGTAGCCTTATATTTTTCATGGTTTCTTAGTTATAAGGGTGCTAAGGCCATTGGCAACACCCCCTGGTGTGGGTGTCTTGATCCGTGAAAACACCTTTTTCCTAAGGTGTCAAAGGGTGTTAGTTATAGACGCGGCAAAATGCCCTTACGCATGTAAACTGGCAAGCGTTTGCTTTGCAGTAAGCGTAGCTAGGTTACCGGTGATGGTGACATATGATCTCATTCTTAGCGAAAGTAAACTGACGCCAAAATGTGAGACACAACAAACCCTCGTTTTGTCTATCTTTTCGGTGTCTGTTCCTCGTAGCTCCTATACTATGAACGTATACTATATGTCTGAAACCCTGTATGCATGCAGAAATTTGTATGTGTGCGTGTATATTGCATTCGAAGTTCGAAGATGTGTCGAACCTCCTCCTCGCAACGTCACCGATCATAACGATCTAGCACGCACTTATTTCCGGTAAATTGGTATTCCGAGCACGGTATAAGATGTTTGCCAACAGCTATTGTTTGCGAAGCAATTGCAGTAATACACCGGAAAGAAACGGGAAACACGGAGACACCCGGAACAGAGGGTTAGTGGACGCGCACGGCAGACCGTTACTCGACCAGAGCGCTCTTCTGTCATCTGTCCCGCGACGGTCGCGGAACGCTTTTATGCGGAACGCATCGTCGCTGACGCAAGCTCCGTCGAGTTGCTCGGACAACAAACTGCGCCGTGTTGTCTACCCACGAGGGGGGGGGGGGGAGAGAGAGAGAAACAGAGTGAGAGAGAGAGTGAGTATCGTTCTCCGTAGCAATGCTAACCGGTCCAACCAACACGACCTAGATTCTCCGCGGCCTTCCGTATCTCGTACAGTGCGAGCAAGAAGATGCCTTTGGGAACGGGTGTTTTACGCCTCGCCTGCCACGGCGGTCGGCCGCTGGGAAGATTGAAATAGCGCGGGCTTGTTCGGAGGGGGGGGGGGGGGGAGGGGGCGCACTTAACCGGCAGCCACCCCAACCCTCTCTCGATTGCGTTCTTTACAAAAAGCGCGGTGATCGGACGTGCGTTACTTCTTTTTTCTTATACGGAAAGCGCACGCTTGAATGCACTCCGTTTAGACCGTTGTGTGTGGTCTATACGTAACAAGTGAAGAGGACGCCGTTGCTTGTCTGACCGTAAAAGACCTGTGGTGGGGTGAATCATTCCTGCTGTGCCGATTATCGTAGTCTTGCGAAACTCTGCGCGTAACTTGGAGATGTTTACTGTTCTGACTAACTACGCGCTTTGATTCAGTGGCTCTTGGTCGCATTATGCTCCTTCTCTCAAGGTCGTGGGTGCGATTTCCGACAAAGGCAGCCATATTGCAATCACAGCGTTACGCAGAAGCGCTATTTTATACTTATAGAGAGGGAGCAGAAAGGCCGACCGGTAAAATTTCTTTTGCATTTCTAGCCGCCATCCCGTAAACGTAAATCATCGTTTACTTCGTGATTTAGGTTGTTATTGTTTATTCAAAACAAAAGCTCGTGAGCAATGCCGTTGACAATGGGAGGGGGGGTTGGGGGGGCTCGAACCACCCCCCTCCCCCCGAAATTTTTCAATTTTGCTTGCGTGTGTAAACACGCACACATACAAACGCCCGCACGAACATACACAAAGTAAGGTTGAACCCCCCCCCCACCTTCCCCGAAACAAATTTCTGGCTACGCCTCTGCTAGCGAGCATAAAGGAGGCCACATTATCTCACCTGATGTTATAAATTGACGTAGGATCATCAAGACACCTAAGAAAATGTGGGTGGATCAAAACTGGATGTTGGGACATCGGTGGGTTGGGGCCTCGATGAGCTACCAGGCATTAACGGACTGCATTGTTTTCCGTTTGTTTATGTGCCTTATGCCCCTTTTGCGTCTTGGAGGAGAAGCGAAAGTAGAGAAAAAAGAACTTACGCTCGGTGTGCAGCCGTTGCGGAAAAACGCACGCACGCACGCACAAACGCACGCACGCACGCATGCTCGCCAATAAATGGTTTAAAGAGTCAAACGCGTGCTAGTTGGCACTGTAGAACTATTAGTCCCCCGTTATAGAGGGATTGGCTGTACGTATAATTTATAAATAATAGATACAGTGCCTCGTCCACGCCGGTACCACATCCCCCGAAGTAATGCGTATTTTCTCTCGGATTTACCGATATGTGGACGCTCTATCACTGCCTTTTTTTCTTGTGTCTTTTTTGTGCTGATTTACGGCTTTACGCAGCGCATGTGCGTGAGTGGTCGCACCGTGTGCACATCGCGATGACCGAGCGTTGCACTCGGCTGTGTTGACGAGTGCATTGCGTAGCGTAAACTCAACGTTCACTTAGGCGAGACTGTTTTTCTCGCCTGTCACAATCTTGCATTCGAAGAGGGCTTGAATGATACCCATGCATTTGCAATATATATATAACCATTAATACATAATAATAATATACATATAACCATATATATATATATATATATATATATATATATATATATATATATATATATATATATATATATATATATATATATATATATATATATATATATATATATGTATTCTGCCACTGGACAAAGGGGAAGCTGCCTGTTTATCATCACAACGCAACCGAGCAGGGAGCAATGGCGTGACTATGCGAAGCTATGCATAGACGTGCTTTAATGCTGAGAACGAAATCGGCTGCTCCGATGTGGCAATGGCACATTTGCAACGAGATGGAAATCCAATACTGATTTAGTATCGCACTTCGATAGTACCGAAATTTATCCCAGCCGGTAGGTGCGTACTAACGACGTAGCCGGAATGTTATTTTTGGACACGTCATCACCGTCCTCCCCCTCCCCATCTACACAACCTCTATGCGTGGGCATGTTTATATCTCTACATGTATATGTATCGATAGAAATCGCAAAAGCCTTGGAGGGGAGAGTGGGAATTGAACCCTCTAACTTTTTTTTTTGTTTTTGTTGAAATGATGAATAGGAGAGGTTGGTGCCTCTATAATGGCATCGGATACTCCTTTTCGCTTAGCAGACAAAATATGTAGTAAAATATAGTAATAGGGCACAGTATGTTACACAGTCAAACATATGTGCAAATGCAGTACAATACAAAACCACATTTAAGTTCAAATTGGTAAAATAAGTTCATATGTACACAAGTAGTGGAGCACAAATTCGAATAGGCAAAATGAATTCACATGAGCACGCCCAAACTCAGTACTCTGTACGGATTGACACACACCAGAGGAAAACACACTAAGACAAATAATTACGGATAACGTGAAACACAGGATCGCAACACTACATATTTGCTTTCAGTATTAAGAGGAAGGCAACAACATGGTGTACGTTAATATTTCCATAAAAGATTTGAGTCTTCAAGAAACTTCTTGAAGGCAAGAAGAGCTCTTTTCTGCCTTCCCTTTGTCTGCGCCTATAGTAGAGTACTCACGGATTCAAACGAGGCATCAACATTTTTTTAGTATGATGACTTGTACGCGGAATTCGTCAAGATAACAGCGTCATCTCGCGACGAATCTAGCCTCCACAGATAATGTTGGCTTGATCTACGTGTTCGAGTTGAAATTACGTCAATATGACCCGCACTGAAGACGACGGAAACGAAAGTACGTGCGTTACTCAGCCCTAAACTGTCCTGTTTCTATACGCGAGCACTGTGGTATACATGCCTCAGCTTTGGTTCTTTCTTCAAATCGGTGCCATCGCATCCTATGCGTAGCTTGATTTCATACTTTGCACGTGACGTGATGGATGTACAACAAGGCTCCAACATGCCGGCTTAGATGGCGTCAAGGGAGCATGACCACGTGGCGCTTAACCTGCTTCGGTGTGATAACGACGCCGCTGCAACGTCATTTGGCCGTTGCGCATGAATATCGAAGGGACAAGCATTCGATGTACTGATAACACTAACGTGACATCACAAAGTTAGCGTCCCGCCATGTTGGGGCTCCACCGTGGCTGTTTCATTCAGTGAAGTCAGCGCAAACCATCTATAGCGTTAATAAAAACAGCCTCATTATATATATATATATATATATATATATATATATATATAAATTGGCTTGAGCGGACGAACGTACAAAAACTTTTATTAGTTCCAACGTTTCGGCCGGGGTCCGGCCTTCGTCAGGGAATGAAATGACCCAACGAAGGCCGGACCCCGGCCGAAACGTTGGAACTAATAAAAGTTTTTGTACGTTCGTCCGCTCAAGCCAATTTTTATTAAACACTGGATCCACTGAAAATACTTGCCTGATATATATATATATATATATATATATATATATATATATATATATATATATATATATATATATATATATATATAGAGAGAGAGAGAGAGAGAGAGAGAAGAAAGAGGTTGTTTGACTCAGAAATGAAAAGATTTCTTTATTTTGACGTTTCGACCGTATAGGTTCGGCCTTCATCCGGGTGGGACGAAGGGCGGGACCCCGGCCGAAACGTCAAAATAAAGAAATCTATATCCTTGTGAGTCAAACACCATATTTCTTCTCTCTCTCCCTATATATATATATATATATATATATATATATATATATATATATATATATATATATATATATATATATATATATATATAACGCCGAGGCGAGTGGACTGTGGATAAATTTGACCTACTGGGGCTCTTTAACGTGCACCCAATTATAGTATACGCCCATATTTGCATTTAACCTGTACTGAAATGACCCACTGCCGCAGCTTAGCGGTAAGGTGTCCCGCTGCTAAGATCCGGTATGGGCGTTCTATTACCGGCACGGCCGCAGCACTTAGATGGGGGGAAATGCAAAGAACACCCGCGTACTTAGATTTAGATGCACGTCAGAGAACCGCAGGGGGTCAAAAATAATCCGGAGCCCCTGCTACGGTATGCCGCATAATCAAGCCGCGTGTTTAGCAAGTAAAGTCGCAGAACTAAAAATAATGAAAATGTAACCCTTATCGACACGTGACTGCCGTTCCCGTGCATCGAACCTACGTCCTCGAACCTAGCAGCACTACGTTATAGTAGCCAAGCGATCACATCCGGGTATGTTTACATGTAGGAGACGCTATATGTTATCGCGTATATTTAAACAAAAAGAACGCCGTGTTAGATTGTAATGCACCTGCGGAACGAACACATTTGAACGCTAACGGCAGGCACAGAGCTAATCGATTTAAGCGTAACAAAAATATAAAAAATTAAGTTTTTTGCTGGATTCTGAAATTTATGAGAGAAAAAAAGATTAAACCAGTTGCGCGCCGTGAAGACCGTCGGACAGTGAACCCGCAAGTGCGCGAGAGTATGTGATTGGCTAGCGAGATCACGTGCATCATCACTTAACATCATCATTATTTCTTGTTAATTATTTCTATATTCACGGCTCTCTCCAGCCGTGGTGGACTAGTGGTTCTGGTGCTCGACTACTGACCTGAAGGTCGCGGAATCGAATCCTGGCAACGGCGGCCGCATTTTCGATGGGGGGCCGAAATGCAAAGGACGCGCGTGCGCTTAGATTTAAATGCACGTTAAAGATTCCCAGGTGGTACATATTTCCGTATCCTTCACTACGGTCTTCCCCATTAAACATATCATGGATTTGGGACGTAAAAACCCAATTAATATTATTACGCACTTCCCCTTTGGTCACGTGACCTACGTGGCGCCCACTGCTACAGAAGAGTGGTTTGTTGGGCGAGTTGGTTCGGCATCATTGTAGAATTTAGCGCAAAAAAGCAGGGACAAAGATAGAACCACACGAACACAGCGCTACTGATACTACTGCTACTACTACTGCTATACTACTGATACAACTGCTAAATATACAAATGATACTACTGCTATACTATACTACTACTACTGCTATACTATACTACTGCTGATACTACTGCTAATGATACTAATGATACTACTGCTAAACTATACAGGACGACGACAGAGTAAAACAACCTTACTTTAAAAATTGTATTTGTCTCAGTGTAGCGACGTTAGCTTGCGTTCGTGATCCAATGAGGGCAAAAGCAATCGACTCCTGTGTGCTCTGCCGAGGGTACAGTGAGTACTTGCCATTATAAACGGAAAGCGCAACAAAAACAACATGCGCGGCGAGATGAGGTGCCGTGCTGCGACACATTTGCATACACCTCGAACTGAAAATTAACGCGTATACCAAATACGCCGAAAATTCGAACCGTGTAGGCGTCCGTGGTGTATTTATTCAGGACATGTAGTTCACGCGATGTTGCGTGACACGCCGCCCTTTTCAATGGCATATTCCACGGCCACTGCCTATGCAAACGGTGCGAAAGGATACGACAGAGTGCGAACGAAATAATAGCTCGATGGCTGCGACACTCTCGCACCATGCAGAGAGACTGCGTATCTCGAAATTCCTAGGCATTACGCCTTCAACGCTATCAGCGGCACTCTTCTTTATGTTCCCGTACTTCTATGACGTAGGCGAATGTAGTAATGCTATATGGCTGGTGTATACTGCGAACACTCGCGGCGAAAACCAGCAACATCTAATTAGGTCAAGCGGAGTCGATCCATTAAATCTGGGGACGTGGCGTGAGGTGGAGAAAAGCGTGCAGCCTGGTATAACCTGCGCTTTGCCAGGAAACAAAGGCATCAAATAAATACCTTGGACTAGTTAGTACGGTTAAGTAAGGTGAGGTTAGTGTATACGGCTTTTGCTTCCCACATTGCGCTTAAAAGAGGAAGGGAAAGAGCGAGAGAGAAGGATAGAGCACGCAACCTATTTATGATACCACAGAGAATTCTTCTTGAGTATGCGTAGTCATCTACACGCCACTCTGTATCGAACTTTTTAATTGATAGCAATTGGAGCATCGCATTTTTGGACTGCGGCGCTGGAGTTAGCGAAGGTTGACACATGCTGTCGGCACTGCCTCGGCAGTGCATTTCTTGAGGGGACACGCATATTGGCCACAGACCGGAGGGGGATTATGGCTGCACCGAGGGAGCCGTCCTCAAAAAGGTGCATAAGGAAGGATAGTAAGAACAGAAGTGCCCAAGTATCAGGACCGGAAAAAAGCAAGAATACGAAGAAAAAATTTTACAACGTCATATCCGTGACGGAAATACGTCACTAAAGTCTTGGTGGGCCCCGGCATAAAACACTTTCGTGTTAAAAACGTGATCCTTGTATATATAGGTGAGGTGATAAATGTAACGGTTAATGTCTAGGCCAGTTTGCAGCTTATGATTGGAGTTAATGCCTTCGAGGGGGTAAAGCCCATCTCTAATGCTGACCTGTATCTCCTTTTCATCGTCGAGCAAGTTTCATGACATACCAAGTTACAGGAGAAGCCTTATACCAAGTCTTATGACAAACAAAGGTGTGATTCCCGGCATGAAGGAAAAAGTTCGGAGGGAGCATTGTGCAATGCGATGAAAAAAAAAAACAACGAAAGAAAGAAAGTAGGCACGCGCACGGGAAGCTTCGCTTGTCAACATTTTCCTAATAGGGAAGGGTTCCTTAGTTCTTTATGTACTTTATCTTACTTTTAAAGATAATTTGTCGTGTTCGTGAGTTCACTTGCATATTCTTCACTAATCGATATTTTGCATTACGATGGTAGTATTGATTTTACCTTTATATATCTATTTACTGTACTGCTTCCCTTGAACAATTCCTCAGAATCCTCACAAGGTTTCGGTAAGGCACAAGTAAATAAATACAGTGAAACCTCGGTGATACGAACACAGCTCATACGAATTTCGAGGTGATACGAATTTTCCTTTGGTCCCGGCCAAGGCCCATTGGCCTGCAATCTAATGGAGTACGGTTGTTGCGAACCGATTTTCACCACGCGACGTTTGATACGAACGTACGCTACCGCCTAGGTACGGAGAGGTGCTGTCCGCGCTGTCGCGGAACACGCGCCAAGCACGCGCGAGCGCGGGAACGCAAGCGCGGGCATGAGCGCCGCACTGTTAAATCGTCAGAATCAGGGTCTAAGAACAATACTTTTCTTATGGTCAGAATAAACCTTCAGAGACGCGTCGCGGTCCCCGAGATTGTGTGCGCGAATCTTCCAGGCTCTAATGTGCCTCCGTGTGCCTTCGCGTTTAGATTACAGAGGGCATTGACAACATGTTTTTTTTTCGTCTAACGCGTCGACGCAGGCTGCTGTTGTTTTACTGTATTTACACGTGCCTGCATCGTGCATCAGACATCCCATGAAAGGTGGACGAGGGCCGAAAGAAAGCGAGGACGGTCTTGGCGAAGGAGTCAGGCCTCACAACGTCAACATGCGCGACTGTTGAGGTCGCACTTGTGCGGGCACGGCTGTAAATCTCCAAAAAGAAAAAAAAAAACATGTGTAGATGTGAAGCAGCGGGCGCTAACGCTTACACTGGCACCGGCGTTGACGCTGGCGCTCATCGCAGCGTTGCGCAGGAGAGAAAACTGGGGAGGCGCAAAGCACGCAGTGATGGAGCGGTGTTTCCTACTGGAACATATCAATCGCTGCTAATGGGCAATGAGAGACAGAAGACTCCGACTGGACACAGAGACCCGCAGTCCGCTTTTAGTTAACGCGCACGTTGCGAATTTTTATTGTTCAACAGCGCACAGGAGAAATCTCCTACCGGCACCACCTTGCAGGTCGAAATCCATTGCCATATATACGGAGTGGCCAGTGAACGGTTGTGCAGCGCGAGCAGTCGGTTTTTTCAACCAAGAAACTCGCTAGCAGACGCTGCCTGTGTCGGCGTCGCGAGCCGGGAGAGGGGGGAGCGTAGGAGAGGAGAGGAGGGTGCGCGCATGCGCAGTGGGAGTGTGGACGCCGCGGGCAGGAATGCCTAGAGGAGAGAGGGGGAAGCGTAGGAGAGGAGAGAGAGGGGGGACGCGCATGCGCGGTGGGGAGTGTGGACGCCGCGGGCAGGTATGCCTAGAGGAGAGAGGGGAGAGCGTAGGAGGGGAGAGAGGAGGGGAGGCGCATGTGCAGTGAGGGTGTGGTTGCCGCGGGGAGGGATGCCTAGAGGAGAGAGAGGGGGAAAGGAGGTTATTTATTTTTTTTTGAAAGGGTTTGCGCATGCGCAGTAAGGGATGTCACGCCGCACACCGGATTAAGCTCGGCCATAAGATGCTTCACATCTAAAACATTCTCGACACCTGCGCGATACCAAAATCATAACATAGGACCGTGGTTCTGAAATTTTGTGGCCTTGATCTATCGCGTCAAAGCGCTTCTTCTGTTACTTTCGCCGCAGTACTCCAGTGTCATGCGAAAAGCCTACTAAAATTTGGAAGGGGGGCTTCTGCTGTCGCGGGTCACAATGCACCTGGTTCATTAATTAAACACACGCGTACGGGCCGTATATTTACGAGTGCTTGGTTTGATTGCCGAAATCTAAAAACTTAACTAACAATCATTCAGAGTTCTTTCTGACAATGCTGCGGCCCTGAAAAACAATAAATGAAAATGTACGTCAGCTTTCTTTTGTCGCATGCTAATTTTCCATGCTTTCTGGTGATACGAATTTCGGATGATACGAATATATTTAATGGTGCCGTGCGATTCGTATCATCGAGGTATGACTGTAAATAAATAAATAAATACCTTAAGGCTAGTTCACACTTGCGAAAAATTGAGCTGCAAGCTGATGAGCCAAAGCACTCGCTTTGTGACCGCAACAGCGATTTGAAACCACTTGCTGCTGTATGGGCAGCACGGCCCAGACGGACAATATTTGGGTTTAGCCGTGTCCCATAGGAAATTTCCAAAATAAACCAGTGAAGAAACAAAAGCCGGCAGATCCCACGCAGTGTGGGAATCGATGTAATGCGAAGCAGCCAGGAAGGAGCAAATCATGCTTTACATAATTTGCATGGCATGTTTTACATGTTACGACCTGTCATTTGTGTTCGTCATACAGTCACGTCGCGATATTGGCCTCGAGGAGTTACGGAGTCGCCCTCTATCGGACGCGCCTCGATTGCGTGCTAGGCAGGATACCGCCGCGCGCTCCCCATAGGATTTGCTGTCGGCGCTCTACAAAACACCTCGCGGAAGCGCTCCACGACATTTCTGTGCATACTTTCGAAGCGAAATACGTTCTTCACTGTTAAAATAATAATTTTCGACGAACAGAAAGCACAACATAGTTTGCAGTCGCTGTCTCTTTGCAGAAAACGGAGCGCCCGCTTCACGCGGTCACCGCGATGGAGACCCCTGAACCGGCTTCTTGCGTGAAATGTAGATAGTAGCGGAGCGCAAACTATGTGAAATATGTTGTTAATGTAGACTGCATGTATAACCAAATGGAGCATAACAGAAAGAAGCCTCAAGCCGGTGATCGCACAGGTTCGCGGCGACGGACGGAGCTTTTGCATGTATGAGCGTCTGCATGTATGTTCGTACCGATGGTTTCGCTTTCGCTACGAGCGTATTTTGGCGCCGTGTCGTGAACTTACGGCACAAAATATGAAAATTTGTGAGTACACAAATAACTATTGTTGCGAGGACGCTATCAGAACAGTTCAAGAAGAATTTTGTTACAACTACGACTTCAGCGCGCCTATGGCAACTTGTGCTGTCCCGTTCGTGTATGTTTTCTATGTTTTCGTGTATGTTTCTATGTCATTTGACATGTTGCCTCGCACTGCATATTGATCAGTCTTCTGAGCGAGCAATTGCCGCTGCTTCTGTTACTTCAGAGTGTTAGTTTCGTTTGGTGACCACACAAAGCATGAGAAGATACGATGACTTTTTTAATATACTCCTTAATTATCGTGCATTCCACTGAACTTGCCGCTCTCGTCAAATTCATAGAGCAAAGCTTCGATATTGCTGGTGGAAGGAGAAGTGGTCTACGCCAAGGAAACGAAAGAAGATACGTTCGCCGGATTTCTTCTGCAAACGTCGGCTGTGAACCCATGTGAACTTCAATTAGCGGTGGAAGAAAGGAAAGTTACTGTAGCAACCTGCAGCTGCAAAGCAGGGTAACATCAACACGTAAAGAGTGAAATGCAAAATTATAATGCCCAGCATTATTTGCTGAGTTACTTCAGTATGTCGTGTCCGAACAGCATAAATAAGTAAGGCTCCAAGAAAATGCATGGGGTTGGAGAGGCCAACCTAGAGTTTGAGAGTGGCGCAAATAAGTTTGGGCTTTTCAGCACGTAGTATTTGCGTCATGACAATGCACGATTGACAGAAAGATTGTTATTGCCAACATAAAGGCAGCACACGTCAACCGCAGCGTTTGACTCGCTCGCTATGCATCCACCGCTATGCATCCACCAGCAAACGCTGTGCATAGCTAATGAAGGCGAAAGCCTTCGATACTTCATCAAACGGGAAGATTGACCGACGGCGTCCTACGTCGGAGGCGTCAGCACGACTAATGCAAAAAAAATCACCATCACGTGATCACGTCACCATATCACGTCATCATGACGTCACAGATTGCCCAAATTTGTGACGTCGTTATGACGTCGTCATGAAGCCTCATAACGTGATGTCACATGATGACGTGTTGCCACAACATAGTAGCTTTGCACAGCCTCCGTGATCTGCGAGCCGATCACGGAGGCAGTGCAAAACCGCGTTAGGTGCCGAAAGTTTTTGGAGTTGGGTGGAGAAAATCAATACATCGACTAACAAGAAGGAGAAGAAGGTGGCTTTAGCCTTCCGGTCATCTTAAAAGAATGTATAAGGACCCCTGTGATTTTTTAAGTCCAACGTAGCTAAACAATGAATCAGGTATCTGCAGCCCATATTGTAGACGCTGAGCACGGGGCCGACGATCAAGAGGTCGCACGGGAACGTTCTGTGATGGTATTGCACGAGGTAAAAGGCAGCGCATTATAAGCACCGTTAGCCTACGGGAAGCGCGCGCGAACGATCGTCTCAGTGCGCGCTTTCTGCTACTCAACATCACAGCCCCGACGCAGTAGCGAAGGTCGTCGTCGCGGAAGTGCTTGTTGTACACACGACTCGTAGCCGATGGCTGCTTTCCGGTTCTTAGCTCTACAACCCACTCTTCAAGCAGTTTCTTATCGCACGGGCACCGGTGCACCGTGCAGGCTTACACCGGACTCGATCTGTTGCGTACGTCCGGCACTGCGGCGCCGAGCAGCATGTTCATCGCTTTCGGATGCAGTCACTCGTATTACAATGGGTTTAGTTGTGTTCAAAATGCGAGAAAACCTCCGCATTCGAACAGACCGCAGCGCAGGTGGGGCTTAAAACTCTTTTTACAAAGCACGCGGCAGCGCTACACAAGCAGCCGACGCGGCCGCGGAGACCGCGTGATCCTGCCAAGCACGTCACGCCGACGGTGGCGCCGGCGTTTCCAGTGGTGGCCCTCGAGGCCAATACCAATTTTGGTGTATGTCAAGCTAGTGAACTGGACGCAAGCGCACCATGAGCGTGGCATGTAAATGGCGTTGCAGATGACATGCATGCCAAGATGTTCATGTTACCATATGCCACTTATGTTCGTCATACAGTCATGTCACTCAATACCAAATTTGGTGTATCTCAAGCTAACGAAGCGGCCGCGAGCACGCTATGAGCGTGGAATGCAAGTCATGTCGCTCATGATGTCATGATTTTCATATTACCACTTGTGATTTATGTTCGTCATACAGTCATGTCACTCAATACCAAATTTGGTGTATATCAAGCTAACGAAACGGCCGCGAGCGCGCCATGAGCGTGGCATGTAAATCATACTTTTCATGACAAGTTAGTCATGATTTTCATGATATGACCAGCCATTTATGTTCGTCATACAGTCATGTTATGCCATACCAAATTTGGTATAAATCCCATTAACGATACGGCCAGGGGAGCACAAAGTCGTAGGCGGCTAGATAGATAGATAGATAGATAGATAGATAGATAGATAGATAGATAGATAGATAGATAGATAGATAGATAGATAGATACGCTCAAAGTAGCCGAAGTTCGCTAAGAAATGCTTCGCATTTAAAAGAAACAAAGAAAGAAAGGGAGGGAGAAAGAAAGAAAGAGAGAGAAAGAAATAAAGAAAGAGAGCGAGAGAAAGAAAGAAGCGATAGAAGAAAGAAAGAAGCGATGGAAGAAAGAAAGAAAGAAAGAGAGAGAGAGAAAGAACGAGAGAAAGAGAGAGAGAGAAGGAAAGAAAGAGAAAGAAAGAAAAGTAAAGAAAGAAATTATTAAAGAACGAGATAGAGAGACAGAGGAGGAAAGAGAGTAAGAGAGTGAAAGAAAGAGAGAGAGAAAGAGAGAGAGAAAGAGAGAGAGAAAGAACGAGAGAGAAAGAAGGAGATAGAGAAATAGATAGAAAGAAAGAAATAAAGAGAGAGAAAGAAAGAGAGAGAGAGAAAGAAAGGAAGTAAAGGAAGAAAGAGAGAGAGAGAAAGAAAGGAAGTAAAGAAAGAAAGAGAGAAAAATAAAGGAAGAAAGCAAAAGAGAGAGAGAGAGAGAAAGAAAGAAAGAAAGAAAGAAAGAAAGAAAGAAAGAAAGAAAGAAAGGAAGAAAGAAAGAAAGATTTGCGACTAGTCGCTTTGCGAATAACTTGGTCGCGCGACCGGTATATATACAATTCGAAGGTGTCAACGAGTCTTTGCATTCGTATCGTCAGAACTAGCCGGTGTTCAAAAGCATGCTGCGAAAATTTCGGCACTGTTGGCAGGTGTCCGTCTGCATTGCTTGTTGAAAAATTTTATGTTTTAGTGTAAGAAACACGAGGCGGCAAGAAAGACATGTGGACCTCGTGTCTTTATTTGCGTTCTTGCGTTTCTCTGCGCTAAAACATGAGATATGCGGTACCAAGTAGCCCACCAGTCGGTTTTATAGTTGAAAAATGGCGAACTGAACGAATTTGCTCTGCCTTTTCGTCATGAAAGCTGGGCAAGCGGGACTGAGCATGAAAACGCGTCTTTAATGACGAAAGTAGTTAACTTCTTTGGCCCCGCCCATCCATTTGTTGTCTTTGGCCAGCCTCATAGGCGTGCGCAGGGTTCCCGTTCAGGGGGGGGGGGGTTGAAGGTTCGTCGCAGCGGCCCCCCCTCCCTATTAAGTCACTGTATGGGGCAGATCTTGCCCCCCCCCCCCCCCCACTTAGGTGGCTAGGGGGCGGCCCTCAACCCCCAGTCAATGTATAGAGAAGATTTTGCGCCCCCCTCTTAGGTGACTAGGGAGGGCGGCTGCCCCCCCCCCCCCCCCCCCAACCTGCCGCTCTCGTGCGCACTCCTATGGCCAGGCTAATTGTGTTTCCTTGATGCACTTCACTGCTTGCAGCGCCTTACGCCGCTGTTCACCAGCGGCGTAAGGCGCTACTAGCAGTGAAGTAGTTAATTTCGTTAATTTCGCGAAGTTTCTAAGCGGTAACCTGAACATTCGGTAATTTCCTTGTTACTTGTAACATTTAAAGAACTCTCTTGTTATTCCTCGTTCGTAATTGAGTTTTTCCATTGTATTAACATAGGAGGTCCCGCCTGTGGTTTGTAACCTTGGGACCTCCTCCTGCATATTCACCTGCGATTTAGTACATTTTTGACGCGACTAATTAAGATTGATTGATAGTAACACTTTCTTTGCTGCTGTTGCAGGAATGAGGCGGTCATGTGCGCTGTGGCTTGGAATTCGCGAGAAACCTTACCTCACCGGCCCAGACGTATCAGCATTCTGTTCAGACACTAAAGGTGAGCTTCCAGCTTTAAGCAGTGCACGGATATCGTGCCGCAGCGCCTGTCACTCTTTATCATGCGCAAATTTTCTCTTAGTCCTGTCTGGTGCAATGTGAGAAATACGGGTAGTTTCTTTGGCAGGTTTCCTTGAAGCGCATACTAAGACAGGGTAAATGTACCCAGACATGGATACTCAGAGCACTTGTCGAGATGTGCTACCAGCAAGCCCGCATCACGTCCGTCGTTTCTTTGGCGCTTTGTTGCGTAGCAGCTTCTATTAGTAAACACCAGAGGGTGTCATCAGTCGTACGTGCGCCTGAGCCAAAATGCACGGCTTGCTGCCGTGGTGCGCAATGTCCGCTCTGATTTTTCTGTTTTTTGTTTGTTTCTAAGATATTACAATCACGATGACGAGATAGCACGCGCTAACGTGGCCTACCAAGTCACGTTTGCCACAGTGGCGGATCCAGAAGAGGGCGGTTGGGGCGATCGCCTCCCCCACCCTTTCAAAGACTGCGTCACCCCCCCCCCCCTTCGATCGGATGAAGGAACAACCCTCACCCCCCCCCCCCCCCCCGAGGAGGCATCTGAATGTGCCCCTAGTTTGTCATATATTATTAAAAATAATTCGTACAAGATTTGCAACATGGGAGGTGCTTCCTGAAAAAATGCGGAACCTTCGTAGAAAATTGAACCTCTCTGGTTGCATCAAAACACGGAGCTTTTTTTTTTCCTTCAATTTGCATTTGTTCTTCGCTGCGTGAAGACTGTTCGCACGTACAGGATATGAACACGCCTGCCCGATGTCGTTATGACTAATAACAATATCTTACTGAAAAATAGGTCGATCAAAGGCGAAGAAACAACACGAGCGCTGCTGACTTAGCACAGCGAAACTAGGAGTGCAAGCTGTGATGAAAAGTCAGCCTATAATACGTGCAAAGTCTGCCTCACTTCCAGGCCGCGGTTTAAGAAGAATGCTCAACTGGAAGCTTTCGCAACTTGTTAGCAGGGAATGCGAAGCTAGCATTTTTCCCATGCTTTACCTACAAAACAGTCTTTCGAGTGATGCTCGATTAGAGATATTGCTCTGCAGACATCGATGCCAAGTTGATTAGAACAATAGAGATCACTTTTCCCGACTAAAGTCATGTACCCAAATTAGTATCGGCACCGTGTCCTCTACTAAAATTTTCCGAAGCATTGAGAGTTCTTAAGAAAGCCAGTAACACCGAGACACACGCTGAACAGTACAAACGGAATAACACTTGTCTACAGCGGTGGAGCGCGTTGCTTTGGACGCTGTTGTTGTGCACAGATGCTAACTCACGTTAGCTACAAGCTCCCGTTCATGTTTTAATTATAGCACAGGGACATAGCATGCAGTACAATTACGTTAAGGGTATGATTACGGCATCGGTCTCTGTATATTTCCGCAGAAAACGGCAGCTGAAGCGACCAGCTGAGCGCTCTAGACAAGTGTGATTCCGTCTGTACTGTCCGGAATAGTGAGCCTTCTTGCACTCATGGGGCGCGCTTGAGGGAATCGCCTTTTTTTTGTCTCTGTAAGCTAATGTTTTATGATGTCCATGATAAGATGGCGGTGTTCTAGCTGGCTTCACTTTCGAGGCATGATTTGCACTCCAGCGTTTTTTAAAAAATTCCCTCGCTAAATTCCGTTAAAAGGGTGTAATCGATCCTTCAGGGCCATTTTTCTTTCCCCTCACGAAGATCTTAAATGGTTATTGGGCTCCTGGCTCGCAGCAGCAGGAAAGAAGGTTTATCATTAAAGAGGCAAAGCAATATCAGTTACGCCCTCATAGGAACGGGCGCAGGTCCGGGACTCCGAAGACGATTAACCGTTTCCCCACCGGACGCGTGCGGTGTTATATACAGATAAGTACTTGTCCTAATGACAACTGATAGAGAGGTGGAGCTAATTCGACCCGAGGGGGGCAGGAATATGGAGGTATAGCATCGTTCCTGGTTCTATCCCAACGTCCTCCGCCAATTGACTTCGGGTCCCACCTCTTGACTGTCGGTAAGCCAATCAGCCGAATGGAGTGACGCACTGCGCATGCGCGTGTTTCCACCGTCGGACGCTGGGGATCTTCCGCCGCCTTTTTTTTTTTATCCGCCGCACCCAGCGAACGTGGCGCGCGATTGCTTCGCGCTTTGAGCGCTACTACAACGGAGTCGACGTCCCTGGGACATCACATTTCTGCACAGTACGCGAGAGCTCTCCTTTAATATTTTCTCCAATAAATAAAAAAAGAAAATGGGAGAGCAGGCATTAGGGGGGACTACTCGCGCGATTCACATCTGACGTCCAGGTGAGGACCTCCACCAATGGGAAGTCAACCCAAGTGACGTACTTCTATCGAACTACATGTCTCTTTGAGTTTTTTTTAAGGCGATAGGCTTGGAAAGAGGTCTTCGCGTTAAGTATCTCTACTGACACTAGTTTTAATTTCGAATCTCTAATCTTCGCGCAACCGCGCGTGGAACATTCGTTAGCACTCATCTTTCATGGCGTTCGCCTCAGCGACGATTGTTAAAAAAGAACTTCGGCCGCTTGCGAGTCCCGGCCACCGGTATCCGAAGGCCTTCCTTTCCATATCGGTCATCGCAGATGCCTCAACGTCCCACTGTCGTCCTCGCCAACGCTAGTAAATAAACTGAAAAAAAAAAAAGAAAGCCGAAAAGCTTTCGCCGGACAGCGAAACAAACAAAGCAAAGAATAATCACAGCCGAAGGTACAGCGGGGAAAAGAGGAGAGGGGAGCGAAACCAGCGTCGGAAGGGAAGCGGAACGAATGACACCACATGCAGAACCCGTGATACACAAAGGTAGAGCAATCCACCCAAAAAAGTGGGCTATAGAAAGAAATATAGCGGGGAAAGGAACCAAATGAAGAAAAACCTGCAGCGTTACGTATACAGCGATGCATAAAGCAAATCACCCAAGCGCGTGATGTATCGCCTGCGGTTGGCCGAACGCACCTTTGGGAAAGGGTGAAAAAGAAGAGGGCAAGGGCAGGCCGGACAGTGATAGCGTGTGGAGAGGGGGCACTCAGTGGACGAAGGTAGCGGCAGCCTATTTAACGATTTTGTCTTCGTGTACACGCTCGGCCTAGCGGTAGCTAGAAGGGGCGGCGACCATGTGTGCGCCGTCCACTACACCCGGTGGCGAGGGTGGTGCCATGAAAACGGGACGGGACGGACGGCACGGGACACTGGGTTTACGCGGTGAGAAACCGTCGCCGGGCCCCGCGTGCCGCTGCACCGCGACGGACCACGTATCACTCTGCGAACTGTGAGCGTTTGGCTTGCCCCGTAATCGTTCGTCTCCGCTGCCTGGTGGTGTGACTGATTTGAGAGGAAGGTTTTGGAGAGCAGCCCTGTGGTAGTCATGTTGAAATCATGTTGAAGTCATGATTAGTGGTGGTGAACAGCCTGTGCCCTAATAGTCATGGTCAAGAGTGCGCGCACCCAACTCGACGAGATGCGTCAGGGAGACGGTCCTCGCGCACGTCCCGGTGCCGCTGGCTCGGAGTTTGGAAAGCCTCTGTGAGGTGAGCTGTGAAAGCTGGATGGTGTACACACAGCCGATGTATCTCGGGGCACGAAAATTAGAAAGAAATAAGTTAGCGATAGCTACGCACTTTCGAACTAAACCGACGGGTGTGGCCGTTTGTATGCGGTGCACGAGTTTATGATTCAGCTCGACCTTAATACACAAAGAAAGCCACAGAAAACAACAAGAAAAGCAGATCGGAAAAGCGACCGCCATGTCTAGCTTTTCTGTTTTGTGTTTACCTGTCTGTATTAATTCCGCACTGCAAATGCTATGTCAAGTTCCCGAAGCTAAGCAGCTCGTGTCACTCCACTGACTTGCAAAGATTTCACATTTGCGTTTACTCAACTTTTTAACCGGCATGTGAATGCAGTTCGCTGCCATAAAACTTTCGTACTCTCTAGGAAAAAAAAAGCGAGTATTTGTTATTCTTTTGCGGTGAATCCTGGTTTCACTAGTATATGAACTCTTTGTGAAGAGACATGCGTAAAGAATCCAGCGGCTCTCCTCTCTGACGAGATTATAATAATCTCCAAAGAGAGTTCAGGTGACTCTTTAAATAGAGTCATACACGTGGCAATTGAGGACTCTCAAAAAAGAGTCAATGACTATTTCTTCTATTAGATTGTAGTTCTTCTAACATGTACACAGAAAATATTCGTACCACGGGAAGCCACTTTCGCAGCATCTCATTAAAAGATCCTCGAATAAATCTTTGTGCAAACTTGTAAATTTGTACCAGAGCTTGGTCCTTGACTGTCACTGCAATGTTTAAAGTAATATCATTATGAGAGATGCAATAATGGAGGGCTGCGGAAATATTTCGACCATCTGGTGTTTTTTAACATGCATTGACATCGCACACTACACGTGCCTCTAGCATTTCATCTCCATCGAAATGCGATCGCCGCGGTCGGAATCGAACCCGCGACCTTGGGGTCAGCAGCAGAGCACCGTAATTGCTACGTCACCACGGCGGGAAATGTGGTAATGTAATAGATATTCAAATTTACTTTAAGTGTGCTACGCTTGTTTTGTCAAAATTAGTTACCATGAAAATAGCAATATAAGATATTGGTATTAATTATCATTTTAGTTATTTCATCCGCTCCGATGGCAAGGGCTGTCGTGCAGGATATTAGAAATCGCGACACTCTAAAACTACTTGTTATACGACTGTTCTTTGAAATCTCGTAGCCCGTACGTTAAACGGTATAAGTAAAAGCTATATATTTACGGGGTCAGGATGTGGAGAATGGTCGTTGCAAAAATTTCTGAGAGTGAAAGATGTAAGGAAAAAAAAGGCCGGCAGATCCCACGCACTGTGGGAATCGATGTAATGCGAAGCAGCCAGGAAGGAGCAAATCATGCTTTACATAATTTGCATGTCACGTTTTACATGTTACGACCTGCCATTTATGTTCTTCATACAGTCACGTCGCGCTATACCAATTTTGGTGTATATCAAGCTAGCGAACTGGACGCAAGCGCACCATGAGCGTGGCATGTAAATGGCGTTGTAGATGACATGCATGCCAAGATTTTCATGTTACCACCTGCCCCTTATGTTCGTTATACAGTCATGTCACTCAATACCAAATTTGGTGTATATCAAGCTAATGAAACGGCCGCGAACGCGCCATGAGCGTGGCATGCAAGTCATGTCGCACATGACAAGTCATGATTTCCATATTACCACTTGTCATTTATGTTCTTCATTCAGTCATGTCACTCAATACCAAATTTGGTGTATCTCAAGCCAACGAAACGGCCGCGAGCGTGCCATGAGCGTGGAATACAAGTCATGTCGCTCATGACATATCATGATTTCCATATTACCACTTGTCATTTGTGTTCGTCATACAGTCATGTCACTCAATACGAAATTTGGTGTATCCCAAGCTAACGAAACGGCCGCGAGCACGCCATGAGCGTGTCATGCAAGTCATGTCGCACATGACAAGTCATGATTTCCATATTACCACTGGTAATTTATGTTCTTCATACATTCATGTCACGCAACACCAAATTTGGTGTATCTCAAGCTAACGAAACGGCCGCGAGCGTGCCATGAGCGTGGAATACAAGTCATGTCGCTCATGACATATCATGATTTCCATATTACCACTTGTCATTTATGTTCGTCATACAGCCACGTCACTCAATACCAAATTTGGTGTATCTCAAGCTAACGAAACGGCCGCGAGCGTGCCATGAGCGTGGAATACAAGTCATGTCGCTCATGACATATCATGATTTCCATATTACCACTTGGTCATTTGTGTTCGTCATACAGTCATGCCACTCAGTACCAAATTTGGTGTATATCAGGCAAACGAAACGGCCGCGAGCGCGCCATGAGCGTGGCATGCAAGTCATGTCGCTCATGACATATCATGATTTCCATATTACCACTGGTCATTTATGTTCTTCATACATTCATGTCACGCAATACCAAATTTGGTGTATATCAAGCAAACGAAACGGCCACGAGCGCGCCATGAGCGTGGCATGTCATGTAAATCATGTTGTTCATGACATGCACGTCATTATTTGCATATTACCACCTGTCATTTATGTTCGTCATACAGTCACGTCACTCAATCCCAAATTTGGTGTATATCAAGCTAACGAAACGGCCGCGAGTGCGCCATGAGCGTGGCATGTAAATCATACTTTTCATGACAAGTTAGTCATGATTTTCATGATATGACCAGCCATTTATGTTCGTCATACGCTCATGTTATGCCATACCAAATTTGGTATAAATCCCATTAACGATACGGCCAGGAGAGCACAAAGTCGTAGGCGGCTAGATAGATAGATAGATAGATAGATAGATAGATAGATAGATAGATAGATAGATAGATAGATAGATAGATAGATAGATAGACAGATAGATAGATAGATAGATACGCTCAAAGTCGCCGAAGTTCACTAAGAAATGCTTCGCATTTAAAAAAAAATGAGGATAGCAAGTACGAGGTTTTTGCAGAGGCATTGGCTGCACGTTTCTGCAAGTAAGATGTATTTTATGACGGGATGACAGCCCGGGCAGACGCTGACGCGGATAAACGTCATACGTCATGAAGAAAGTTGTAACAGGGCGAAAATAAAACAGATTATGTTGCATTAGGTCGACTTACAGTAAGGCACATTTTATACGCGTCAGGTAATGTCGCTCAGTTATTTTATTTTTTTTTTGCAGGCTTTAACGGAAGTGCCTTACAATGTGTCAGCATTTTTTTTTTTATGAGCAGGTTCTGTTTGTTCGCTACATGTGTACATTGACTTCTTGTGCGCATTTGCGCGCTAAAGAACTAAATATAACAGTGATTGCCGTTCTCTATTTCTACTTGCTCGCCGCGGTTGCTAAACCGGTAACGTATTGCGCTGCTAAGCTCGAAGACGCGGGTTCGATTACCGGTCGCGGGGTGGACGCATTTCGATCCAAGTGAATGTCAACACCTCGGACGCTGTGTATCCGCCACACTTCGTGTTTGCGTTAACACACGTCTTGTGAACGGTGAGCTGAAGGGAGGCAAACATTGCAAGGATTCAACGTCGTCACCTGTATGGCACGATACGAAAGGGCTCCAACGCCGGCGTACAGGAAGCGAACAGCAATTGTTGGGGTGTGACGTCGCAAAATGATATAATTATGACGGACGGCGCAGTGGAGGGCTCCGGAAATTTCGACCACCTTGAGTGTTTTTAACGAGCACTTTATCCTAAGTATACGGGCCTCTAGAATATTGCCTCCATTAAATGCGGCCGCCGCGGCCGGGATTCGATCCCGCGACCTTCGGGTCAGCAGTGTAGCACCATAACCGTTACACCAGAGCGGGGGGTTAGCCGTCGCGCCATAGCCGTTGTACTATCGTCGTGACAGCTGATGTCACGTTGCTTTACGGTCGTCGCAGAGATGTTTGCGTCACAAAGCAGTTTGTGTCACACGCACAAGTCTGTGTTGCACAAACGTTCCTCTCGGACACGCGTTTTGTATTACAGAGAGGCTTGATGCCCCACATACGTTTTGTGTCCCACAGACGTCTGTGTAACACATGTGTTTTACCACACACAGAAGTTCATGTCATACATACGTTGGTGTCATACACGTGATCCACGCAATCGCTGGCCTTACAGAAATACATTCATCCGTGAATTAAACTCAGCAGAGCCAGAAATGATGCTCAATGGCGATGCAAGAAAAATTCTTCATACAGCATCCATCGTCTTTGTACATGAGATCTGAATAATTGTTTTCTTATTGTCAGTTTCTGATTTTGAGCGCAGTACAAGGTGCCAATAGAAGCTGCCACGTGTAAGGGCATTTCTGGAGGTCTTATAACTCAACGGCGTGTTCTTTTTTCTGTTTTTGCGAAACGATATCATTCATCTAGTCTAGTTTGATAAGTGTATAATATATTAGTGCAAACAGAAAGATGTATCCTAATATTCACCTGGGGTTATAACGATACAATAAAGTAAACCACAGTGGAGCAGCAATTACGCTTTCTTAGCTTTCCAGAGTTCTTGTACGGTCAATATTCTGTTACTTTTCTGTTAGTGCTAGTAGTATTACGAGCTTCGTGTGTTTGTATACGTTTAATGAAACACTCGCTCATTATGCAACGTCATGGGCAACTGAATATTCTAATGGGAAAGACGGGAGCATGAGCACTAAGGAACTTTAACCTCAGTCGTTTGCTCGTCTTTCCATGCGCTGCAATGAATGAGCCTTCCGGCGAACGCACCATTCATTTCGCTACAGGCATTCTGCTTGAATTAGATTAGGCTTCTCAAATGTCAACACGTGCAAGATTTCCGTCGGCGGGATATCAGCGTCAGCAGTGCTACGCAACACTAATGACCGAAAGGAGATAAGAATCTCCCGTTAAGATAGCG
>JALIZH010016803.1:110000-113885 GCA_030522465.1 Rhipicephalus appendiculatus
GAAGGCCATGACGTCGAAGGTACGCTCTCTGTCATAGCAACAAACACTATGGTGGTAAGATTCACCGTCATTACTAATGCTTACCAATAGTATAAGTTCGCTGGAACATTGACGTAAACTTAGTCGTCTACAGTTCTTACACAGCATCATAAAAGGGGAAATTGGGCTTCAATTGCCTCATTATGTAACACCTCTAAAAACAAGATCAACTAGACATAGGTATTCTTTTTCCCTTACGCCAATATTTGCCAAAACTAAATCCTACATGAACAGTTTTTTTCCGCGCACCATAACTGAATGGAATTCCCTTCCTCTTCATGTCTTGCAATCGAGGAACTTCGCAAAAGAGTTAGAAACCCATTTTTTCGAAAACCAAACATAAACTTTAGTAGAGCTTCAATTTTTTTCTTGGCTTAATCTGAATGCCTTACTGTGCTCAGTGCCCTGCTGTTATTTCGAGAGCGTCTTATTTTTCCCATGAAAGTGTCACTTTATGTGTGCAATTCTTTTCTTAATTCTACTTAGTGTGTTACGTTTTAGTTCCCTGCTGTTATTCTGCGCGGAGTTCTTTACTGAAGTATCATTTTTTTGTATTGTGCTAAGCAAGCCTTCGTCTTTAGCAATATGGCTATTTGCATCTTTTTCATGTAGTCTACTTTGCTTTTTTTTTCATTGTGTTTATCTTGTGATTATTAGTCATTTGTATTGCCCCTCCTGCATGGGCCAGCATATTGGCATGCAGTATCAATAAATAAATAAATAAAGGTCTCGCAGGATTCACTTTTCGGGGGCTGGAGGGGGGGGCAAAGTTTTACTGCAGCCGCGATGTGATGCGACTGTAAAACTGCATACGGAATTTACTGACAGGGTTGCCGTTGGTGGCTACTTTGCGCCAAATTTGCTACTTTCCGACGCTGTCATGCGACAAAAATTCAGGTTGGCGCCATGGCTACATCATGGCTACTTTTAACTTCTATTTTGGCACATTTACTGGCCACATCTGCGTATGATTTGTAGATAAAACAGCAAGCAAGTTTAAAGAATAACGAATGTTTGCAAACCTTTCTGTAGTGTTGGCCTATGTGCGCACGTGTCCTTCCCCCGCCAGTGGGCGAATGAGCATCCAGGCACCCAACGAGCGTCCCTTCGTCTGAAAAGACAGATGGACGAGCGCATGTAAGGAAACGCATTGCATATAGCACACTGCTGACGCCAGATTCCAGTGCTGAAACACAGCGCGTCAAAGATACATCCGCAGTAAAATGAAGCTGTACTGTTCATCTTTGACCAGATTTCTCTACTTGAAGCTGGACTGGTATTATTGTAACTTAGTATCAATTTCGGCCTACGGCGTCAAGAAGAAACAGCTTCAACGTTTAATGTTCCCGTTGAGTGATTGGCACAAAATTACTTTCGCAAGAACTCTATTTTTTGTAAGCAAACTGCATGCAGGCTCACTGAAAGTATAATATTTATTGATTTATTTGCAACTTACCTGTGGCTTGGAGACCAAGCAAGATGATTGTGCACGTTATACTTCGTTTTCGTTTATTCAAAATCATATTATTCACTGTTGAATACTAACAACTATAAACAAATATCAGTTTTTCTCTATTTGGCTAGAAGTCTGGCGCTGAAATTAAACGACATGGCTACTTTGGCTACTTCTAGCTTGAGTTTTGGCTCCTTTTAAAATCTACCCAACGGCAACCCTGTTTACATATACGCGTTTCACGTAAGAGTAGAGACAAAGCGCTTGTGACAGATCCTCAACACGACCTGGATTTTCAAAGAGCTCATAACATTCTCTTTAGTACAAAGATGTTACAGTGGATCGTGCTGACATTAATCGTTTGTTACAGTTTGCCACGATGCTGCTGATGCGTCGTTCATTGCACGGGTGCAAAATAACTGTGGTAGTGTATTTACGCAAACGACTGAAGACTTCTGCAGCTATTGAATCGTTGGCCTACTTACAGCAATTCCTGTGGTCATTATTTAAGGCAGCACTGATGACGACAAGAGAAGACAAAGAAGACTACAGGGCAAAGTGCTGAACCACCATCTGATAGGCTAATTGGAAATCGCAAGGAATAAGTACACAAAACAACCACATGTGCACGCATCCATTGCCATTACTATACACAGAAATGATTTAGAGGGGCGATTTCACAGTCCAGTAGGGTGGCAGTTGGAGCTGATATCTATGAATCAGGATTGTTCTTAATGTGAAGTGTCTCAATGATTTCTCGTGCGTTTTTGTGCACGTGCCTGAATATGACCTTCGTTTTTTCGTTCCGATTTGGAATAAACCTTTCAGTTGCTATTTCAGCACCTTGTCCTCTGGTCTTCTTTTTATTGTGTTGCCGTCTTCGACTGAACCTTAAAAAAACAACGCTAACGAACTCGTTTAGTTTCACATTTCTATGGCCGCATACAATTCGCCACCTTCGTTCCCGGCTATCTCTTCCATTAAGGTCCATCTATGATCGCTAAGAGTACGTTCAAAGCACTTCTCGAAGTAGAATGCAGCACATGCCTTACAGTCACACATGGTACAGCAAACATTACTATTACTTAAAACAAATCTTCATGCCAAAAGAGTACATGTCTCACATCATAATGCATAGGCGGGGAACTAGACAATACATAAGGGTTTACAAATTTATTGTCGTGCTTGTTTGTTTTGACTATTTTTTCTGACAGCTTAACCAGCGCAAGATACGACACACCCGACAATGGCGAGGACCCGGATAGTGCTTACTTTCAACAGAATACTTAATCTACAAATCTACGAGATGCAAATACCAAGTGCAGCAAGAACTGCTCTTGCTCAAGCGCGTCCTCATAGCGCTTGCGTATTATATTCAGATCACAGTAAGCGCCGTGCGTGTGTGCGCCTTTGTCATATGTGCCATTTATTTAGCTGGTCAAGTTATTATAAGATAAATGTGCTAAAACGTGCTATTAATAATGCTGTTGACAAAGTATTTTTCTTTTCCTTTTTTTTTCGCAGGGACGTTGTCTCCAGGTGGCATGGTGAGAAAAGCAATGGAACAGAATAATCCTGCCTTCCTTCAAGCATCGCTCGCAAAAGTTTCGACGACGAAGAAGGCGCTTTCAAGAATCACGCCTGCCGGCGTCCTCAGACCAGGAGTCGTAACCTCCACGTCCATCTCAGTGGTGCGAGCGCCCGTCGCATTTCGTAATTTCGTCATCCACCAGAAGTCCTCCGTCACGAGGCCCGCCCTGAACCGCTTCAAGCCGCTCCGGCTGTCCAGGATGCTGAAGGTATTCAACAGAAACCTGGAGCACTACCCGGTAGTACCCACAGACAAGGTCCACAGGGTTCTCGTCGTCACTTACTTCCGGGCAGGTTCCACGTTTGTCGGCGACCTGCTGTCCGCGACGCCGGCCACCTTTTACCACTTTGAGCCCCTGCACATGTTCAGCAACGATGCCAGGCTAAACGGAAGCGCTGCGAGCAACGCCTCCGGCTTAATCGGGCATCTGCTTCGCTGCGACTTCCAGCGTGTGCAGCACTACGTCCGCTGGGCGTACGAGAGGAAGTTCCTCTTCAAGCGGAACCACTTCCTCTGGGCCCTGTGCGGTGGCCAGTATCCGGTCTGCTTCAAGCCTGACTTCGTTTCCAAGGTGTGCACGCGGGCGCCCGCGCAGGTCATGAAGGTCACGCGGCTGCACATGTCCCAGGTTCGAGACTGGTTGCAGAGCAACCCGGACCTAGCCAAGACTATGAAAGTTCTTCACCTGGTACGTGACCCACGAGGCATTCTGGCTTCGAGGAGACTTTTGGAGTGGTGCAACGAGTCCAAGAGCTGCGCCCACCAGGACACACTCTGCTCAGAGCTTCGCGCCGACCTCGAC
>JALIZH010016804.1:0-20121 GCA_030522465.1 Rhipicephalus appendiculatus
CTTGCGCCAAGCGCTGCGGCGGATTCGAAGGCGTACGAATAAGAAAAGGTGGCGAGGGGTTTCATAGAGCAGTCTGCAGCCCTAGAACTAAGGCGGTTTCACACCTGCTGTTATAAATACGAAGACGGTGAAATTGGGGGAACCATGTTGCAAAGGACAAGGACCTTTTTCAAGGTAGCTATGGGTATTAAGTAAGGTCGCCATGGCTACTACACATTTCGCATTCGAGCAATAAGCCTTTGTTGTAGATCAGCGCCTGTGTCACGTGTTCCCTCATTCTGTCTCCTGTTTTGTCTTCCCATATCGAGAAAATATTTAGCATTGATCCCTTAATTCTTACAACATATCGTACTGAAGGATTTCTCTGCCACAGGTCGGAACACTGAAGCCACTGATCGTGTCACATTCAACAATAGAGCCTCTAAGCCATCATTCGACGTAGAAGTTTTGAAAACAACGATGATGAATGTGGTACGGCGCATGACTTATAGGGTGACGTGGCATAAAAAAGTACTCATTAAGTTGATGTTCTCACCAGTCCGTTCTCCGCATACGGGCCAAATATTGCGAGCGGTGGCACTTTGATGTGAGCGAGTTTGTTGAAGGGAGCCAGTCCAGCGAACGCCTTCACCTGCGAGTTCCATCCGCGTTGATCAAGAACACATTGCGAAAGCAGATATGCAAGTCCTGGAAAGCGTAGGCCATAACTTCATTTGAAATATATTTGCCACGTTACACCAAATGTTCAGCGAAGACCTAGTTTGTGCGTATCAGGTCTACATGCATTTATAATAATGCGACTGGCCCTCAGCCTTTCATTCAAGTAAGGCGGACATCGTATTCACTGCGACGTGCAGACGGTTTCTGTGTTGCAGGCAGTTCTTGTTTTATTGTAGAACTGCCCAGTGTTTTCAGAAGCGCTCGCGTTATGACTTATAAGTGCTAAAGTTATCACACTGATCGCTAATGTCCAAAATTTTTCTGAGCTATCAATTGGTGGCGTAGTTAGGCGGCGCAGTAGGTAGGTAGAAATGCCTTAAATTTGGTTATAGATGCTAGTTATAGATACATTTCACATAAGCATTCCATTTTTAACAAGAGAGGGAGATGCAAATGAGGGGAAAGGCAGATAGGTTGACCATAATTGAAACAGTTGGCTCTGTAGCCTACACTCCGTGGCAGGAGAACAACAGATGGAAAGGCGGATGGTGAGAAACAGACAGGTGCAAGAAAAAATAAAACAAAATAAAAAAAATTCTGCGAAAGGGGGAGTAGTATGGCCGGTCTAATAAAGAAGAGAAAAAATAATATGAAAGAAAAGTGACTGCTTCAACCAGTGAGAAAAGATCCAACCACCACAAACCTTTCGTGTTTTATCCAGAGCGCTATGACGATGGCTGTTTGCTCATTACTCTGAAATATTGAAACGCAAAGAGAAAAGAGGTAACTGTTGCAGGACTTGCGTTGCAGGACTTGCGTTTCTACTTTCACCAACTCAGGTAACGTCGGCTTGCCGTTTAGCGATCTGCTGTTAAGCTTTTGACGAGTGAGGCCTGTGTCATTTGAGCAACTCCAGAGCTATGGCACATCGAAGAGTCTGGTGTTGTTTGTCAAACGGAAACAGTGGCAACGGAGAATCGAATGTTTCTTCTCCCGTAGTTAACGAGTGTGAGTGAAGTCATTTTTATCCGTATGCCTCCGGAAGTGTGGAATTGACGACTGCCTGTTTTTCACGAAAGAAAATACCATGAGAACCTGCTCTCGCAGCTGAAAAAAAAAACATATGAGCCCATTTGCTGTACTTGAATATGGGCTCGTATTGCAGCACAGTCGGGGTGCTTAAGTGCCCAACTGCAATTGCGCTACACCATACATGCACAATCATGGGAAAGTAGGGGGAAGTCAGAACAAAGCATAACGGAGATTAATAGATTTCACGAGTGATAATTTAAACAACTATCTCAGACCGCTAAACGTATGGTTTCCAAGGATGTTTGAAGGTTGAAATTAAGCGTGCAAGCCGAGACCACGCTTCTGTTACGAGTACTAGCGGTGACAGCAATGAAGCAAGGCGCTTTGCTTCAATTCGATTCCATTTTTGATTTCTGATTCAGGAGCATACAAGACAAAAGCTGAGAGCGCAGCCTGACTGAAGTCCAGTGCCTGGAAATTCAACAGCGCAGCGGAAGTTCAAATGCAGAATTTGCATAGCGCACACAAGAGCGTACAATACTGATCTATTGACAAATGAATACATACATGCCAGAAACGAGCAAATACAATATGCATACTACCGAGGTGATTTCAGCGAACCCTAAGTCAAGGGAAATGCGATTCGGAAAAACAGTTGCGTTAACCTGTAGCCTAGGGGCAATGAAAGTTTTGCTGTATATATAGGCTCTTATGCTGATTTCAAATATGTAATTACTTAAGGTTGCATCGTTTTCGTTTTGTGCCAGGACAATGTGTAAAGTATAGTTAGTTTTGGACTAACTTTTTATGCCACTAAACTTTTACGGTTCACAACCATTAATAGCTCATATTGCTCCAAATTTTAACTGTAGAATGCAAATAACTATCAAGAAAGTGCGTATAAAACATTTTTTATGGTCAAGAAAAATTGTAAAGCGAGAATTCTTAGAATCTTCAGCCCATACATCATGCTTACTTTAGGTTCGTAATGATTATACAGGCAATATCAACTTGCACCCCTGACATGTTAAGGAATATGTCGGCAAAATTTCATCCTGATCGGGCTATCAGAAGTACCAAAAACATGATGTACAAACTCAAGAAGTTGCCCAAAAATGGATTTTGAGAAAAACGCATTTTAAAGTTATAAATGAAAGCTCATATATGCGGAAAGGATATGTTATTTCAGATAATTTATTCCATCATGAGAGCTTGGCAATCATGGTTATTTTGAGCATGTGGCTTTAGTGAACCCCCTCATGCGAAATGCAATGGCAAGCAGCCAGGTGACAATTTCCAGGAGACTCCTAGAAAATGAGCACCTTTTAGTTTTTTTAGTAGCCACCTTGTGCTCTTTAAAAGCGATTCTAACCTACTTCGAGTTTAATTACAATCTTCAGTTTCTTTGTTGTGAAAGTAGAGAAACTAAACTTGTGAAAGAAAATAAAAACGAAAAAATGTGTAATTTTGGAAAAAACTTGCGTTTTTCGACTCGCCTCTCCCCCTTAAGCCCAACGGGTTTTGTATTTTGTTTGGCAATCTATAATTTTTTTCAAAAGTCCGGTTGTTTGCAGTGTTCAGCGAAAAAGAGAACCATACAGTCTATCGTGCCCATACATACATAAAAAATGGACTGCCAAAGAATATTTCATTGTATATGAAGCCCGATAAGCCACCCGCTAAAAACCCCGCCCACCACCGGCAACTGCCATTTCCATTGCGTGTGTTACGTCATGTGCTGCACGGAGCGGATCCATCATTTTCTTCCGAAGGTTCAGCGGCTGGAAATTGTTTAATTTCAATGCCAAGCTGGTGAAAGTTTAAATAGCCAGATTTCTGGCGCAGCTGACAACGGAACAAAATCACTCGCCGCGGTATGCAGGCACCCGCACAGCAATCAGCTTGTTACGTCTCTGCACGCGAGTGCGCCAGTGCTGCCCGACTTTCAGGCCACTCGCGTGTTTATAAAAATATTCAATTATAAATTAATCGCTCGACCAAACGCGTGAAATTTCGCCAGCTCGTTTGTGAACGCGCAAGGATTAACCCACATATTAGATTATGATCGATAATTAGCAGTCACGGTTCCTTAGGCATGTCATGGTGTTTTAACGAGTCTCACGTACCTTGTCGTTGTATTCGGGTCTCTCGGACATCATGGTGAAGAAGATGAGGGTGCCTTGTGACATGCCGAGATAAAGTAGCTGGCTTCTTCCTGTTTCGCTCAAGACGTAGTCTATCTGAGCGGGCAGGTCGTAGATGGCGTGTTCGTGAAACCTGCAGCAGAAGTGATGTTCAGAATTTGAAAACAGGTTTCTAACACGAAGCATTGCGTTGGAAGTAATTAGGTATTTCCGATGTAATCTTAAAGTGTACGTAAAAAGAAAAGAACCCTTTCCGAGCTAAAATAATGGGCGAAACGTTGAAGTCAAGCAGTGTTATAGATAAAGTGGAATAAAGACAAAATATATGCTAGCGCTAAGATTATTATTGACGAAAATGTATCATGTAAAACCTACCGCATTTACTCGAACAAAGCCAGCGCTCACTAAAATTAGCTGTCTCTAGGTTATCGCTTGTTAATGTTGGTCAGCAATAACCTACAGTTGCCCAATCTCACCAAGCGCTTGTAAAAATTTAATAAAATGATACATATACAAAGCTAACTATCAGCCTCCCTCGATTATTAGCTCTACTCAAGCTCAGGAAAGTTGCCGGCATTTTTTGTTGCTGTTTGTTTGCCGATTGTGAAGACTGTGAATCTAAGCGCCATCACAAAACAAGACAAGAAATTTTGAGGTTCTTCTTGCCTAAACACCGGTACGATTGCGGCACGCGGTAGTGGAACATTCCATATTAATTTTGGCCTCGTAATTTTCTCTAACAAACCTGGCCTTAAATTCAAGTACGAGGGCTCTTTTGTATTTCGTCCCCAACAAAATGCGGCTGCACTGGTCCAGAATCGAACCCACATCGCCCACCTCAGCCGCGAAGCTACCACGGCTGGTCTTAAGCGCCATCACTGTGACATGCACTGAGACGCAAAGTGTTCGGTACAACCTAGTTCGGATGCATTACGGTTTGTGCATGCTACTGTGCTATTGTGCTTCCTGCAGTTTTATTCTACTACAATGACTGCATAAAATATTGGCTGATGTTTCGTCTGCGCCAGTGTAACTACATTCTTATGGCCAATTTAGGCTCATTCGATATAGGAGCAAACGGGAAGGAGTTAAAAAAATCATGTTTGCATAAGGAGTATTCTTGTCAAACTACGCGATTGGCTTACGCCAATACCGCAGCTGAGATCGCAGCTGTTTAAAACTGATCTGGATTCCTTACGACAGGCAGTCAATAAAATATATCGCTAACCACTATAGGAGTCACTCATGGGCAACCACGTCGATCGGTCTATCACCGTAAGGAATCATCAAACTATTTGCTGAAAAAAAAAATAACCCTTGTCCCCTGGTGCATTCCCCCAGTAAGATCATTCGGTTTCAAGCCAGGCTTTCTAGTTCATGCGTTTAATCCCACGTTTTGCCAACATCGCCCTTTAGGGAAGTCAGTGTGCATGTTATGGTATTTCGGATAACGCTATTGCCTCCGGAGCTTCAGACACATAGAGCCATTCACCATCAGCCATGGCGGCTCAGTAGCAGTTGCGTGGTGCTTCTGAGCACAAGGATGCGGGATCGTATACTGCCGACCGCAATAATCATCATCAGCTTGTGTTCTGCCCGCTACAGAACGAAGGGCTCCCCCAGAGATATCAACCCAACCCGCCCGAGTGTTTTGATTCCATGTTACGCCTGCAAATTTCTAAAGTTCGCAACTCCACACAAGCCTTTGTCGACATTGTTCGCACGTCCCGCCTCTTGGTATTGATTCCTTCGCTGTGGATGATTCTCCGTTATCAGTCCTTGTCATGGCGTGACATTTCCAGGTGCCATTCTATTTCTTTGTTCTCAATATCATCTACGATATGGCCTACCCCTGCTTCTTCTATAACACACTGTGCTGTCTTTTTTTCCTCTTAGCATTAATCCTATAACTTTTCATTCAATCGCACTCTTAGTGGTACCTAAATTTTATCGAGTTTCTTCTCGGGTTTCTAAGATAGTTCAGTTTATTATTCTAGTGTTCATCAAACCATATCGTTGTTTTGAGAAGCAAAATTTTTGTAGTTAACTCAATTTGTAACGCATAACAATCAAGATGATGTAGCTCTTACGTGAAATTCCAGAATGACCTTGACTTAACATCTAAGGTCCGGTGCTTTCTGCCAAACGTGTTGCCCCGTGTGTTGCCGAGCCAGACGTCGTAGCCGTTGTCAGCGAGAACGAACCCTGCGGTGAAAGTGCACACTTAGCCAACTTGCAATAAACTGTTATTAGCTCTACAGCACGACAAGGCGCCATTAGCACTAGCAACTTTGGACACGTTATATGGAGGACTCTACAATTAAGACTAATGAATAAATTGTGCGGCTGTGATGGCACAACAGTCACCGGCAACCATAGGTCGGCAAACTCACTCATGAGTCGACTCACTCAGACTCACTCAGACTCAGATTGAGGCGTGAGTCTGAGTCTGAGTGAGTCCGGCTGAATTATAATTAGGTGAGTCTGAGTCCGAGGGAGTCCGCTTGAGAAAACATTTGGTGAGTCTGAGTTCGAGTGAGTCCGGCTGAGTTATACTTTGGTGAGTCTGAGTCCGAGTGAGTCCGGCTGAGTTATACTTAGATGAGTCTGAGTCGGAGTGAGCCTCCTTGAGGGAAACTTTTTGTGAGTCTGAGTCCGAGTGAGTCTGGATGACGAAAACACCGGTGAGTCTGAGTCCGAGTGAGTTTGGTTGGAGAGAAATTTCGTGAGTGTGAGTCCGAGTGAGTCTGCTTCAGCAAAATTTTGGTGAGTCTGAGTCCGAGTGAGTCCGGTTGAAGAAAATATTAATGAGTCTGAGTCCGAGTGAGTTCGCTTCAGCAGAATTTTGGTTAGTCTGGGTCCTAGTGAGTGCTAAGCGAAAAACGTTCATTGAGTGAGTCTGCGTGGGCTCCATTTATTTTGCCGACCTATGGTTACAAATATTTATAGCCTCCTTTCATGGCGTGCCTTGTAATCGTATAGACGTACCGTCCTGTAAAGCCCTAGAAATTATTTTTCAACTTATCAAGCTGTCCATGCCCTCATATACGAGGGCATGTAAGTGGGCTGTGCAGCATGTTCTGACACATGTACAACTCCAGGCCACTTTTATTAAGCGACATCATGATCCACATTGAGTTTGATCTACAATTGTGTCAACGGAGAATGAGTGCAATGTTCGAGCTTCATCATCCATGTGGATTCAAATCCGACAAAGCAGCACGATTCGCGAGCATCGAGCGCTCCTTCGCTCTGTTGCATTGAACCGCTTATGTCTTTAGATGTCGCTTCGGTTTTTCCATGAATAAATGTGGCAATTGGGAAACTTTCGAGCGCCAAACAGGACATTCACAAGTACGAGAGAGACAGGACGGGTGCTTTTGAATGCCTTGTGAATGCATTGTTTCGCGCTGAAAAAATTCCCGGTAGCTATGCACCATCTCGCCGAATTTCAAGCTTTGTTAAAAATGCAGCGACGACACAGACCATCGGCTTTCGTCATGTGATTCGCTACCAATTAAAGAGCGGCTGCGTTACTTAAAGTGGCTAGATAAAGCTTGCCCCCGTGGTACCTCGAAAGTTGTAGCGACCGGATTTCGAGGAGGAAGGCGGTAGAAACGCACCATTCATGTCATACGCGACGCTTCATCACTTGCAAAAACAAATTTCTTCGGGCTGTAATGTGGTCAAAGAATTCTGTTACCTCTCGGCAATTCAAGGAGCTTTTAAACTTTAATGACCTCTTCGAATTCTAGACTCTCTTTGAGAGATATTGCTGCCATATTTTCCCAGCACTCCTGCAGTTCAGTCCTTGCCGACTCCAGCAAAACCCGTTTTTTTTTTCGTATTTTTTCTTTTCTTTCCTATTCAAACACCTTTCCATTCATAGTCAGCGTTGACGCGCCGAAGCACTTTCGGTGGTCCCTCAGCCGTCATTGTGTTCGTCCAAGCCACACGGCAAAAAGCTTCATGGCACGGCCGTTTCCCAGGCTCGTTTCTCGTATCTTGCTTTCGAGCTCCTAATACCCCCCCAAGGAATGCAAGGAAAGTAAAAAACGAAGCAACGAGCTCGACACTCTAGGCTTGGGGCCTGCAACACAAATATCTCTATTCTTTCACAAGTGAACATTCGGCAGAAGTCTGTCTGGTTGGGATAACAGAAAACTGGAGAAGAGAGAAAACTCCAGCCAAAATTTATTTTAAGAAACCGCGACGTTTCGAAGCATGATCAGGCTTCTTGTTCAGGGGTGAGAAGGCCCGAGATGTGCAACGCCTTCTTGCCAGGCGTGATTGTTTGCCGTGAGTCGTCGCAAGCCCTGGAAGTAGAGGGAGGGCAGTGCCCCGTGGTGTGGTGGATGTTTCCCGCTGTCTGCTCAATGTACCAGGATTCGAGGAGGGGCCGCCGGCGAAGGTTCCTTTCTTTTTCCGAAATCACCGCGCTGTCTGGACTGGTATGATGGTCAAACCGCTGACAGTGCTCTGTCACTTTGGTCCGTGCGCCGTTCAAGTGACGGAGGTCATTCTGTGCTGCCGCATTCTTTCATAGACGTTCTCGGTTTCCTCAATGTAGGAAGCGGGGCAGTCGGCGCACGTGATCCGGTACACGACGCCCTGCGCTTTTTCCGCAGATGCGCTGTCTTTGGGCCGAGGGATGAAACTGCCGATGGTGGTGGATGGCTTGTGGGAAACGTCGACCCCTGCCTTTCTTAGTATACGGGCTATTGCTTCGCTGGCGCCCGCAGTGTAGGGGATCGACACACGGCGTCGTTGCGGCGCCGTTGGTGTCACGTTTCCCCCCGTTTTTTCTCTTACGGAGGGCTCTGCGAATAAACGCCTTTGTGTAGCCGTTGGTGCAGAGGTCACGAATTATTGTCTTCCGTTCTTCTATCCGCTGATGTGGCGACGATTGGTGATTTTGGTTGGAGTTTTATATTTAAACTCGTGACGCAGCGGGTGGTTCGTTGTTTACACAATAAACGAAGGCACATTTAGCTGCAGTAGGGCGACAGGAACTTTAAAATCGATTTTAAATACGTCCTAGGCTATATTATATGTTCATATTTCGTAGATGATGCGCGTGTGTCTACACAAATCTATCCCACATGTTATCTAGCCTTCAAAATTTTGTTTCAGAACTTCAATGGGAAAGATAGAGGGGTGGGGGGGGGGGGGGGGGGGGATGAGTATGCCTCTGGTATGAAGATAAGGTGCGGTCTCATAAATATACGAGACTCGAGCACTGCTCTCCATCCCTTACCCCCCTCCCTGCATCTTTCGAGAATGTAGGCTTTGAAGCAGGAACGAAAAAAAAAGCGCATGTCCTGCCTTCATGTCACTCATTTTGTATTTGTTGTAGCACTGGCTTTCGATCATAAGTCTCTGAGCAGTGTCCCCTCACGGGAGACAAATTAGCGCATTTCTCATATGTTTCATGAATCACTAGATGTCATTATGAACCCATACCAATTGCCTATCAGTCTGTCATTCTGCAAAGAAAAACAGTACGTTATGGCAACCTCCGCTGCCCCATTTACCCGCTGAAAATAGGCTTCTCAATTATTTATTTAATAGTACCCTGAAGGCCCGAAGGAATTACAGAGGGGAGCTGTGCATTTGAGAATGCGTAAGAGAGTAGCAGTTACATCGAAGTAAAAACAATACAAATAATAAGTTAGTAAGGATAGATATAATAGCGACGCAGTGAAAATAAAAAGAAATAAAATTGCTAATAGCGCAGGGTTAGGTATGTGAATTTATTGCGTCTTTTTTGTAGTAAACCCTAAAGTTGTCAGTTCAGGGCCTTGTCTAGTGACTTTTTTCTTAGAAATGAATATTCCTGTCCTTTCTGGGGACTAGCAGGATCACTGTGAAGCGGTGCCCGCGTCCCCACCTTTAAATACGGCATTCTTGCAGTCGGCTTGACTGTCAGCAATTGGGGTTTTTGGAAAGCAGAAAATTGCCACCTCGTTTTGCATGGTCTGTACCAGACTATGCAAAAAGCTTCCACCATACCTTTGAACACACTGGCCGGCTCTCATCGGCGCGCCTATGCACGTTCCTTTTTGCCTTGTGTCCGTATCCACCGTGGTACTGATACGACTCTTTACCATTATCCGCGAGATAGAGTAGTCACTAACAGTTAGAACTGGTTCTTAGCCGGCTCCGAAAAATATCTTGCTAGAAACAAACGCAGTCACAACCCGTGTACTTACATTAAGATGCACGTTGAAGAACCCTGGGTGGTCGAAATATCTGGAGCACTCCACTACGGCGTCTCTGACAACCACATCTTGGCTTTGCGACGTAAAATACCAACCTATATTATCCGCAATCACTCTGCGAAAACATGACATCGACTAAAACCGAACTTAGCATTTCTATAATTCGAAACACTAGTATAATAATTATTGGCGTTTAACGTCCGAGAATCATGATGTGATTATGAGGGGCGCCGTAGTCGACGGCTACGGAAATATTGGCTACCTGGGGTTCATTACATGCGCCAAAATATAAGTACACATGGCTCAACCGTTTCGGCATCCATCGAAAATGCGGCCGGGATTCGATGCCGTTATCTTCGGGTGAGCAGTCAAGCACCACAACCACTAGACTATCGTGGCAGGTGTTTTCGAAACTTTAGGGAAGCATAACCATGCAACCTATAAAACCATGTTTCCAAAATTCTTCAAGGGTGGTGAGCTCGATTCTGCAAAAGATGGCCGCCTCATATTACTTTCTTTTTCGCGTTGTCAATGAGTGGTAAATCGACTGCAAGACCATTGGCAGTTTCATGAACGTGTTTAGAAAAGCGGCATAACGTAATGTCAAACTTTCTTCATTCCCAAGTAGCGTGATTAGGCCTTCGAACGGCAAAGCGTAAGAAAGGACTTCATTTATAATTGGGTGTGCCAAAAACGCACGTACGCGCTCGCCCATTGAAAACAAATGGTGCGTGCGCATAGCGCATTTCAAAGGTAACAGGAATGAAGACCTAACGTTCCTCGAAGGTCCGTAGACCGATTCTTATATTCAAAGAAAATATTCTCAATATTGCAAAAATCGCGCGTAATATTGAATTTCTCTTCACGATAGACATTGCGATGCACGGGAAATAACTTCTTTTTGTATGTTGAAAGCTATCATACATATATTTTGAAGGTTTCCCGGCACTTGTGAACCCTTTACATGTGTTATTCTACACAAGCTATTTTATGGCGCTCCTTCGACATTTATTGGATGAGCCGGGCCGAATTGAATATTGCAAATTTTTAGTCCGAGTACGTCTGGTTGAGAAAAAAGTTAGGCGAGTCTGTGACTCCGAGTGAGTCCGCTTCAGGAGAATTTTGGAGAGTCTGAGCCCGAGTGAGTCCGGCTGACAAATATTCTGGTGAGTCTCAGTCCGGCTGAGTTATATTTTCGTTATATTTTCGTGTGTCTGAGTCTGAGTGAGTCGGGCTGAGTAATATTTTCGTGAGTCTGAGTCCGAGTGAGTCCGGCTGAGTTATATTTTGGTGAGTCTGAGTCCGAGTGAGTCCGGCTGAGTTATATTTTGGTGAGTTTGAGTCCGAGTGAGTCCGCTTGAGGAAAATTTCGGTGAGTCTGAGTCCGACTGAGTCCGCTTGAGGAAAATTTTGGTGAGTCTGAGTCCGAGTGAGTCAGGTTAACGAAAATATTCATGAGTCTGAGTCCGAGTGAGTCCGTTTGAAGAAAAGTTTAGTGAGTCTGAGTCCGAGTGAGTCTGGATGACGAAAACACCGGTGAGTCTGAGTCCGAGTGAGTTTGGTTGGAGAGAAATTTCGTGAGTCTGAGTCCGAGTGAGTTTGTTTCAGCAAAATTTTGGTGAGTCTGAGTCCGAGTGAGTCCTAAGCGAAAAATATGTTTATTGAGTAAGTCTGAGTGAGCTCCATTTATTTTGCCGACCTATGCCGGCAACAAACCAATATAAAATATGCGATTACACACAACGTCCTTGCAATGAATTTTTGTCATTGCATTCGTGAAGAGGACGCGAGAAGATCGGGTAAAATAAACGAAATTCTATTTTAGAAAGAAGTATAGCGTAAATGAATAGACCTTCTTTTTTTTTTTCAAGATATCCCAGGACGCTCCGCGAAGGGGGGCTCGGAGTTCTATGAAAAAATCCACGCATCTCCACGAAGTGATTCATGACGAGTGGGCGAAGCTTTGGGCATCGTATTGGTGAGTAACCGTACTTTACGCGAGCGTTGCCCCATATAATGTAAACTGAGTGACATAAAGTGTATATAGAAATTTATTTCGCCTTCCAGTTGTCTTAGGCAATTTAAGGAAGATTTAGAAAATTGCTGGAGTAGAGGATATGCCTCGAAAGTGAATCGAAGAACCCGCCATCTTACCGGTGCCAAGACACCGTTTTGATATGGATAATTTGTTCGGACATATAGTGCTTGACGAGTGCCATTGTGATACAGGTTTTCTTGAGAAGCATCAACATCTAGGCACATTTTAGTAGAGATCAACTCATCAATAGTCTTCTCGATAGGTTATTTTCGCCGGGAAAAGCAATATGTTACCTTATAATTAGCCTATGCCTACAGAGTTGAAGTCTATTGTAAAAGCTTTTTTTTTTCTGCGTGTCTCACATATGTTTCGACTATAGCAACGTTTCTATACCGTGACCACAACGGAAGACAAGGCTAGGTCCTGAGTAGCTTCGCCCCCTAAATGTGTGTACATCGAGCTAGCCGGCTGCTTGGTCGCCCGCTTCTGATTGGCGCCGTGGGAGTACGAAAAAAAAATGAACACGTCATTACTTGTTGACTATTATTAAATCGCTAATGATACACATATCTGAATGCACCTGTGTGTAATTGTACGTATGAAATGTGATAGGAATAAGACAGTCAGTGTATTACCAAGCGGATGTATATCGGGTTAAGCGGTAGGCGTGTCATCGCGTGCCGATACCGTCAAGACGTACTGTCGCGAGCAAAATGAGCTGGAACACCGAATTCATGCACATTCAACGATTACTTGTAATTTACTCATATTAATGTGACGTATTGAATTGCAAGAGATACATTTACGCTTGAGCATTTAACGTCATAAATACTGCGCTTGCCAACTGTGTTTAAAAGGTAATCACTGCGTTCGATCGCAAATTGCCCATAACTATACATATCTGCGGTATATTTGGTCACCTCTGGGCTTACGCGCCAGGACACCACCGGCATTTGTAAAATACACCACCTGCAGTTAGCGTCAACGAAGGGTGGTGGACGCTTATCGTTTGTCAACTATGGCAGGAGCGACGCGCACGCTGTCTAGTTAACCTATCTTATCTTACTAAATGCCGATTATACTCTCTGGCGTACTCTTGAAACATCAAAACCTTACCTTATGCCTTTCGACAGTATAGGTGAACGCTGGTTATAAACGCATCTTCGAATTGCATAGACCGCTTCTGGACTTCATCTAAGAAACCGAGTTTTATATTTGATTTAATTTCTGCGGCAGAGCATACAAGCGCAAAAAACAACAAAAAAAAGGAGTGACGCTTCAGAACCGCTCAACTTCTCCAACATTGGCATGCGGATACACTATACAGATGGAAATCGTAGAGGCCATCGCAGATATGCATAGAGGTTAATAATTGAATTCCGGAGTAATATGCTGCACCTTGCCAAGTTTCTTTTATCTGAGAAGTGCTAGCACGGCACAAGTCGAAAGCTAAAGCATGAGGCCCACGAGCTCATCGCGGTGGCAGCTACGGCGTAAACTTTTTCCCCGTGAGCGCTTACTCGCCGCGCTTACTCGCCTTTGGTGGCGCTCTGTGCTTGGAGAAGGTATATTAGAGTGCTGCGCCTTAGCAAGCTTTGGAAAGTGTAAGGAGAGACAGATGAGCAAGACGAGTTTTTCGCAGATAGAGCTAGGTAAGTGCATCATTAGAAGAGGTGGTGACGTCATCGACGTAGACAAGCTCACGGACCAAACCTCCTGTTCCACCAGAACCTCCTGCTTCGATTAGGCATCTTCAGCAGGAAGTGGTCGAATCGACTTCCGCTGATCTTCAAGAGGCATTGCATGAAGCGGGAAACTGAATCATGGACCCTAATGCGTGGCCACGCTTGCCGGCGTAGACACGGAGTTCAGAAATTTAGAAGAAACGACGACAATGCTCAAGAACATCCCCATCACACTCTGCTATCAATGTCATGCTTCGTCGAATAATTGACGCCCTGCTGTCACTGTTTCATGGTATAAATAATGCACCTCTGGCATGGACTGCCTCAAAAATTATGCACGCGATAAATGGTTTCTCGCATCAGTACCGTAGCCTGGGGTGATGTATATAAAGGAGGCCTCCTCATTCATAATGCAGAGCAATCATAAAACGTGTATCTTTCATATATTTCATCAATTCCGTCATACCATCACTAGGCCTCATTTCTCATCCCATCTACATTTCTTTCTTACGGCTACACAGACTCGCACTTGAGGAATTGCTTGATAGTTATGCTTGAGTATTGTACGTGTGCTCTAAGGCCTCTTTTGTGCATGAATTGAATCAGTGTATGTTGGAATTTGTTATCTTTTATTGTAGCCAGTCGTGCAATTGTAGCGAAACCCAGCTTGCAGAAAGAGAGGGGCGCGTTCCGATCGCAAGCATGGACATCTCAAGATGTTGAAAGCTTGGGCCTGTCGAAAATACAGCACAGGATCACGATGCCAACAATACAGGAAGGAAATGAGCACCAGGCTCTAGTATGCATGTGCCTGCATCGCAGGAAGGGAGAGGTATAGACAAGTAACAAAGAGTGGTAGATACGACCAGTTCTACATTAAGATGACAGCCGGTGCAAAGGCCACATCAGACCCGAGCCTCCTAAGTCTCCCTATCTCTGTTGCTCTCCACTAAACATATTCGCCGGAGCAACAGGTCAGAAGCATTACACTTAGGCCGTGCTCTCCACTGAGTGAATTTCACAGAGGAAAATGGGAATTAACAAGAACGAGGAACTCACCGAGTGATTGGCCAGGGAAGTCGAGCACCAGGGACGCGGAATCTGCGAGGAGTCCCGTCATGAGGAACACCGGACCGCGTCCTCCACACCACCGGTCCTTGGAGACGTTGATGTGAGCGCATGAACCTTCCCTTCCGTGGGGTATTCGGTGCATTTGCACAATGTAGCCATCCTCAGTGGTTACCTCGTGGGTCTCCAAGGGGTAGCCGTTGTCTCCTATTAGATTCTCCTGGCAATGGAATAAAAATGTGGCTTTGACGAAAGACACACCACTCATTTTTTTTTTTTTTCGTAGCGGCAGATGTCGAGGCTACAAAAAAGGGGAGGAGTCGCACGAAGAAAGAATGTATGTACTCATAACGGTTCTACCAGTCCGGACACATGCCATTTCCTCACGTCGTGCACCAGCCTTCTCATCCCGTCGCCTCATATATTGCGATGTTGATAATGTGTACGGGTTTGTGCTGCGGGCCGGAGTATCCCTTAGACTAGCTGACCATTGCGTTTGCATCTGCCTGACTTTACATTGCAAGCAAAATTTCGAAACGTATACGCTGTCACGACCAAGAACGACGCTGCGGTTCGGGCGCGTGGGCGGCTAGAGCGAGAAAGAGAAAGACGAGGCAGATAAAGAACAGCCGGCCCAGGAACGGGTGCTGTCTCTGTGTCTGATTCTTTACAACACTTAAATCCACGCAATAATAATAATAATAATAATAATAATAATAATAATAATAATAATAATAATAATAATTGTTGGGGTTTAACGTCCCAAAACCACGATATTATTATGAGACGCCGTAGTTGAAAACTTCGGAAATTTCAACCACCGGCGGTTCTTTATCGTGCCCCTAAACCTAAGCACATGGGTCTCAAGCATTCTCACCTTCATCGAAAGGGCGGCCGCCGCGGCCGGGATTCGATCCCGCGACCTCTACAGCCACGCAAGCTGATGCTCGCCACCTAATATCAACTTATTTATCCTAATAAGATCTCAACGCCCTCATCTCATCCTACGAAAAAATAACGTTTTTGCTTAAATGAGAGGGACCCAATTCAAAAAGTTTGTGTCCACAAGTGTTGCTGGCCGCTAGCTGACAGCCTTCGCTAATGATACGTGTACATCGCGATTGGCTGGAATTTTCTTTTCTGAACAATTTCAGTGTCAGAGATTGTTATGGATACGGACTCAGTCATGCTGGTATGCTAGCCTATCCGGACCTCTCTTGGGCACCTACAAAAACTGCGAGGCCACAGGGAAGGACTACATTTTCACTCGATTTGTGGTTGACCTAACGCTAGCTTACCTTCTCAGTTTCGGAGCAACCGCGTGCCGGAAACCTTGAAACCTGGTTCACAAAGATTTTTTCGTTGCGTTCCTATTAATTTCCTTTTCTTTTTTTTTTCTTTTTTTTTTTTTTTTTTTTTTTTTGCCGATCACCTTCGCAATGTTGTCATTCGCCACCACGATTGGCTGGGGAAAATTAATAAGAAACTTGCTGCTATAAATGTCTCTATATTCACCCGGGATTTTAACAAAAAAAAAAATCACGCCATATCCACGAAGTGAATGATGATGAGTGGGCGAAGCTCGATCGTTTTCATCCATTGCAGAAAGAGAATGTGTGGTCTGGGACGTGCTTATACTTCATGGTCATCAGCGTCATCGTCATCGTTATCACGTTTAGTGGGTACAATCCACTATACTGGAACGCGCTTGTACTTCATCGTTATCACGTGTAGTGGGTACATTCCACTATACTGCGTCATCGTCATCTTTATCGCGTGTAGTGGGTACATTCCACTATACTGGAACGCGCTTATACTTCATCGTTATCACGTGTAGTGGGTACATTCCACTATACTGCGTCATCGTCATCTTTATCACGTGTAGTGGGTACATTCCATTATACTGGAACGCGCTTATACTTCATCGTTATCACGTGTAGTGGGTACATTCCACTATACTGCGTCATCGTCATCTTTATCACGTGTAGTGGGTACATTCCACTATACTGGAACGCGCTTATACTTCATCGTTATCACGTGTAGTGGGTACATTCCACTATACTGCGTCATCGTCGTCTTTATCACGTGTAGTGGGTACATTCCACTATACTGGAACGCGCTTATACTTCATCGTTATCACGTGTAGTGGGTACATTCCACTATACTGCGTCATCGTCATCTTTATCACGTGGAGTGGGTACATTCCACTACACGTGGCTACCTACCTACCTACCTACCTACTACTACTATTACGACTACAGAGGAGGGACAGACCCACACCATAAGGAGCTTCGCCCCTAAAAAAAACAGACGACTTTTCGAATAATCGAGCATGGTTTCAGTCACAGCGGTACCGAATAATCGAGAAAGGCTGCACTCACGATTCCGGTACAACCTCCGCCATCTTTGCCGCCACCCGGGATGAGTCTGGAAGTGAAGTTGAGAGCGAGACCGAAGCTCGTCACCACGAAGCGAGGCAGAAGCTGGGCGATGGCAACCATGGCGTCCCGAGCTGAGGATTAACGATGATTTTCACACTAAAACCCTGGCTCTTTGCTTCGGGTAGGAACGGGCAGAGAATAGAAACAGTTTAAAGCAACAAGGACTCAGCAGTGTTGTTCTGTGCAAAAGAAAGATACACCTGTAATTCGAGTAACAGCAGGTTGCTGACAAATTCTTCGTAATTTCCGCCTGATCTCGTTTTGCGGTGATTGCTAAATGACGGGAAAATGTAGGTCACGATGACACTAGTGTTTCTGTCGGCGACTCCAGGCAGCCGGCTATCAAACTCAACAAAGCCGGCAATTCAAGGTGTCTGCACGATGCATGACGGCGCTCGCTCGAAGTCTGCGAGTGAATAAGTCCGACGATATTTTTCTCGCTCGTAGATAAAAGCGCGTGTTAACAGCGTCGCGACGCCGCGACGTTTTTTTACTGCGCCATTCCAGGCGCGACGTATGAAAAGAGGCGCCTCTGCGCTTGCGGTGTGCGCCCTGTTCTTACAACTCGTGGCAACAAAGGTGACGCTCGGCGTGCGACACTGCGCACGCTCTCAGCGTAGGAGGATGCGGGGACTCACCGGAGGCTGTTTTTTATTGGTGACGTGCTCATCCGCCAGACGACGCCCTCCCCCCTTCGCGACGTCTTCCGGGAGAAAACAAAAACGAACGCATCCGTAAAAACGAATATAGGGGAGGGGGGGGGGGGTACACTTATTAGCTTTCCGTGGTCAGGGCCACACTGCGGTGCGGTGTGTTGGCCCAGATAACCGTTGAGAATAACAGCCGCTTATCAGGATGCGTGATTAGTTCCTCCGATTATTTGTCATCGGCGGAATGTAAGACTCAATAAAAAAAATTCACTGCTGACGAAGCAAGACGCCAAACAAACTTTCCGACAAATAATGCGTCAGTTTTAACTGCCGCTGCCTCATTCTTCGTCAAGTGACTGATCGTCTCGTGAGAACTTTATTGACACGATGCTGGGTTAAGTAGCCGGCTTCCTGCGACAACGTTTTAGTCTCGGTACTGCCAAGATTGTAATTTATGGATTCAGGGTAATGCATCCGTATTATATGAAGCAGTGATCTATATTTGATCTGCGTAATACAAGGTGGCCTTGAGTGCACGTACTAATTGACGAACTGTGCAAGTGCACCAGTGATGATACATTTTGCAAGGTCATCGGTATGTGTGCGCCCGCGGCACCGCTGTTAACAACCTGTTACGATGTTTACACTTGAACACTATACTTCATTTCACACATTTAATTCAAGGCTATGGAAGCTACGTAGAAGTACGGCGATCATAGTGGGTAAGGTTTTTCGATGATACTATGTGCTCTCAAACGTTCGCGCAAGCCAAGCACGAGCCTGCACGCAAGACACGGTGGCGGGCTGCGAAGGCAAAACGTCAGTATGGACCGAAGGATACTTAACAATACTTTCCACAACGTTCCAATGACCGCAGGGAACACTTTGTTTCTTCTTAAAGTAATGGATCATCTTTATTCACTATTCAGCCTAAAAAGCAGTAATTTCGCATATTCGCTGTCATACTCGCCAAACTATACCTGGCCGCAAACACAGCTAGCCTCCGCAGCGTGCATGTTAATTACGAAATGGAGTATAAGCTCGCGTTGAGGTCTTTGGGGTAGAAATGATACAGGAAATAGAAAGCACGACATAAAAAGGCGTCAATAGAAGGAAAACAAACTTGAGAAACGAAACGGTAACCCCTCGCGCCTCCCCCCTTACCTGTTCACGCCAACTCTCTCAACGTCAAAAATGTAAAACATTACGCAGTACGAAACTCCGTCACAAAATGCAGTGCAACAATAGGTTGTTCGGGCTCATGTGTCACAAATGTTTTTGACATCGGAATGGAACAATGCAGATACCAGTAGCATTTTCCCAAGTGTATTTTAATATTAATGCGATAACGTTAAAGAGCTCGTTACGCAGAAATTCCGGCGCGGTGTGGACGTCGTTGGTTGTGAGCGAAAAAATCATCATGTTGTCCGTGACCGAAAAATCGAGAAAGACGCAAATAAAATAAATAATAAAAAATTCCGGGTCCGAGTGAGGATTGGATCCAGACTATCTGCGTGGCAAGCAGGCGTTCTACCACAAAGCCACAATATTTGTTGAAACAGTTTTTGGAAAAAGAACACTATATGAATGCCATGTAGTGGAAGAAGTCTCCTTAACGCATCATATATTGCGTGTAAGAAGCGTAGAACCGCTCCAGTTGTCAAAAGATGTCAATTTAGCAACGAGTGGGTCTTTTAAAGGCCCACCCATTACAAAGCGCTCAAACATATTTAATCATCAGCAGCAGCAGAAGCATCAACAAAGGTGAGCAGCTGCGTAGGTTCGCGTGTTGCCCTACGGACGTGTAGTGGGCCCTTCGCTGATTCGCAAAAGGAATAATTATGGCATAGTGGGCACTTAAGAACTGTGCTTGCAATAGGCATCCAATGATTCTTTGAAACGGCCAATGTTACGCGCACAGTCGTTCTTTTCGTTACGGCACGGTTGAAGCATGCTCCGAGAACCGAAGCAGGCTAGCAGTTCAGAAGGCGATGCGCACGAGGCCCGATTACGCAATCGCGACCCTACTCTTGACGACGAAGCTCAAGCGTCCTCCAATTTTTAATTGAATGGTTTAATAAATAAGTTGGCTCCAAGAGGAATAGAATTCTTCGGTAGATCATAGCACACAATAAATCGCCTAAGGAAAGTTAGTCGCCATGCCTTACAATTGTGTATTTAA
>JALIZH010016805.1:0-24680 GCA_030522465.1 Rhipicephalus appendiculatus
GCTTTAGGCACGATTGCCAAAAATAGGCATTTATAGGCACTATAAAAACACTATAAAAGCCCTTCTTAACCTCTGACTCGTGCTCATATATCAATGTGGCACGATAGAAACGCAAGGAAAAAAAATAGGCATTTGCCTATAATCCGGTCTCTAGTCATGAGCTGCACTGAAATGGATATGAGACCGAAATGCTTTCCCAAACCATGGAAGCTCGCCACCTAATTATCTGCCGCGGTGTGATAGGTTATATTTCAGCTCCGTTACCGTGCATAAGCGATGCTGTGCGAAATCCTGTGCGTGCTGCAGAAAACTTCATGAAGTAGAATTGACGTATGAGCCTGAACGGCACTCCGAGATACTGTGTACCGAGCCTGCCTGACGGATTTGACGCAGTGGTAGGCCGCTAGCGAGTAGCGTCATCGCTGCTGCACGGGACCGAATGTTTAACGTGGCGATGGTTTGCAAACATACGCCGTCGTCATTACTTGCGCAGTCAGGAACGCGTAGTTGCTTCTTCAACGGAACACAAGCATTTAACATCCTATTTAGTAGCGCTTGTGTCACAGCCATGCCCAGACTCAAGCCGTGCGCAATTCACTGCACTCGGATGCCGCAGGTTTGATCAGCACGATCGAAACATGAATATCGAAAAGAACACGCACGTATGCTTTTCGCAACGACGAATTCTTCGACGTTGCGAAAATGCGTCGAACAACTATGCCGATCGGAATGTACCGGGGAAGTACAGGAGAAGTGAGCCGATAGGCGTGGATTGTGGCCGTGACTGCACGTTTCATCGCTCTAACCATTTCGCTTCCCTGTTCCGAACTCGAGTGTTTTAGCGGAATGCGGCGCTCGATAATATCCACAATAATTGCGCTACGTGCAATGTACAAGAAAAACTACGCTTTTTATTTTGATCTCGCTGAAGGATACTATACATTAAATACAATCAAAGTGACTTACGAGCGTGAAAAAACATTAGCGCGCGAGGGGAACGTGAACTGCAACTCGCTCCTCGTGAGTTAGCAGCTGATCGTTCATCGTCGCTGTCACACTCTGCGCTTTCACAGCCTTCTCCGTCCAGTGAAAAATTCCTCGTCGTCAAGGGTGGTTCCTCTTAACATCATTGCTGAAAGCAATCTGAAGAATTTCCTCCACCGAACGACTTCGATTAGTCCTCGTCACAACGTTATCTGGGCGCGCAGAACTTCTTGCTCTCACACCGGTCAACAAACAAATCGCTTGCAGAGTGCTGCCATCTATCAACAAACGTACAAAAACAAGCGGCGCAGCGCTGGCCAATTTGAGATTGCTCAGTTATATATCGCTAGCTCGCGCGACTTCCCGCCTACAATGTTATAAATTCATGCAATACAAGAGCACTGACGAATGCTATATGCAAGTAAAACAAGGTGAGTTTCAACTGAGAAGGTCAGACGACAGCGTTTAACTAATCTACGTGTCTACACAAAACCTCGCGAAGCTGATATTTGTACGATGTGGGTCACCGTTGAACGCGCGAGTTGGCACGTATTTTCACGAAAACTTCGCGTCTCGCAAGAACGTGTCACATTTATCGTGTCACGGAGGGCCCGGTTTGTTCACTGAAGCAGGAAACATGCAAACTCGTAGTGTTTGAACAGGTGCGCGACTGCGTAGGGCTGCCATGGTGTCGTCTACTGATCATCCATGAGAGGACGCTCCTAAATTCCGCTAGGGGCGCGACAGTCTATGGGCATTGCGAATACGCCGTACATAACGCGCGTTTCCCGTTCGGCGCCGCTGAGGCGGGCCTGTCTCTCGCTCCGGCGCCGCAACGTCGCCGCCGGCGCGGTCGCGAGGGCAGGAGAGGGCGCGAGGCGCCTACTCCTCCATGCCTGCCTACACCTGCTGCCTCCTCTCTCCGTCTTTAGGAATTTTAGGAATGCGTCAGAGAGAACCGCGTTGGTTGCGCTGGTCACGCTGGTCGCGCGACCGGCGCCCGGCGCGACTTGTAGTTTTGAGTTCGAGCGATAATGCGGATCTGCGGTGACGGTCACGCCAGGCTCCGTGCTCGAAGTGACGCTAGTGAGGAATATTCTTGGAGTTGCGGACACGGAGATGCGCCTGTTAACGGTGAGTGCACTGCTTTCGTATATACTAATTACACAGCTTTAGCTGGGCGTCTGCAGCAGCTCCGCGGAAGTAGGCTGCTGGGAGCAGGCTGCCGGCCATTTCCAACAGTAGCCTGCGTCCGCGGGGCTGTTCCAGTTAAAACAGTCACTTAATGAGTTGAGGCCGCTATGCGCGTTGTTGTGTAAGTGATTGCATGGCTCATAAAATGAGTGATGCAATCACTTATCGAGGCGATTACTTTCTGCTCGCACACTGTGTCTGAACTGCTGAGAGTGTTTGATATCGTTTTGAGATGCGCTTTAGTCTACGTCTTAATAACATTTCCATCGATACTCGAGTGTGCAGCGTGCTTCCACCCGTAAAAACGTGACAAAAGAGTGTGTACAGAGACGCACTGTATATAATGACGTTCGGCTTTACAACAGAATCGAGTGAATATACCGTGACTGTGGGAGCTATGTGCGGTAATTCTAGCATATGCCATGTCTGATGTCAACGTAGACGGCGTCCGCGCGCGTTGCTGTCGTTCGGGCGCTCGTACAACTGAGTTGTTAAGGGTGGATTACATTTGTAGAACACACGTTCTGTCGTTCGGGCGCTCGTACAACTGAGTAGTTAAGGGTGGATTACATTTGTAGAACACGCGTTCAGTAACCGCTCACGGCGTGCCCCTGCCGGAGGATGCGCTTGGTTGTGGCAATATGCCGGCGCAAAGCCGGGCTTATTCTGGAAGCACTTTTTGAAGCGACTTATCAGAAACCAGTGCCTAACCAGTGCATAACCAGTTCCTATTGCGAAACGCGGTTCCCGACTTCTATTACGTGAAAATTTGTTTTCGTTACGAAATTATTTAAAACGAAACACTCTTGCAATGTGTGTACAGTAACGGTGTGTTGAACAAAGGGTGGTTTAAATAAAACTAATCAGTCTGTGTGTTTGTGTGTTGGTTATTCCCAGGGCAACGAAGGTGTCGCTATGGTCTGGCGCTTCACCACTAGTGATAGGAAAATCAACAGCGGCGTTCGTAATGTCAACGAGGCACTCGTCCCTACATTTCCTTTGGTTGGACAAGACGACGTAGGAAAAGAGGTGAGTGGCACCCACGCAAAGGAGCCTAAAAAATTGCCTTTGCTGTTTAAAAAAAAGCTCACATCATGTTGTGCTGCAAGTTTGTCACCAATGTTTTACACGATAACGGCAAAAACACCGTTCCTTACCATGCCTCTTTGCATTTGTTTTGTTCTGAGCCTTCATTATGTCTGTGTAAATCACTTATTGTGTAGGTATTGCAAAATCTTACTACGATTCCGTTTTCTCATTATGATATCACGTTCTTCTTTTCAGGTACCATTTTTCATGGCTGCTCACGCTGAAGAGGAGCGACAACATAGCAAGTCACAAGTCTGATTCCTCCAGCCTTCACGACTTTTTGATTCTTAATCAAAATGAATAAATATGGAAACATGATACCGATATCTGCTGTTTATTTTGCACGACATGACACTATGCACATCACAGTCACACATTTTGGTTGGTTATACTCATACAATCATGTAAATGAGGAATACCTCAACTGCTTCAACTTTACTAGACATGGTGTGTTTTGAGTTTTATTAAAATAATGCTAAAATTGAACTATTCTTTTCTTGCAGTTGCTGGGCACAACGGCAGGTAATAATGAAGTTGCTTAAAATGAGTACTTCACTATTTCCAGCAGCAGTCGCGCAAAAGTAGAGCATGGGTCAATTTAGTAGCTTAAAATAGCCGTAGAGTCGCTTGACGCTTCGGTGGGTGTCAATTGACCCGCGTAGGAGCGTCACTGGCAAGAGTCGTCTGACTCCCTCAGAAGTGGTAGTGTGATCCTTCGCATAAGAGTCATCCCACTCCTCTTAAGAGGGTCCGGGGACTCTCCTGAGCGTGCCCACTCTGACCCACCAAGAGAGTCACCGTGACTCTCCAAAGAGAGTCGTATACGTGGCAAGTCAGAACTCTCCGAAAAGAGTCAGGTATACTCTTTTTTTCTTAGAGTGCGTTTCTGTGTTGAAAAAACCGACTGCTCGCGCTGCACAACCGTTCACTGGCCACCCGGTATATATGGCAGTGGATCTTGACCTGCAAGGTGGTGCCGGTGGGACATTTTTCCTGTGCGTTGTTGAACAATAAAAATTCGCAGCGTGCGCGTTAACTAAAAGCGGACTGCGGGTCTCTGTGTCCAGTCGGAGTCTTCTGTCTCTCATTGCCCATTAGCAGCGATTGGCATGTTCCAGTAGGAAACACCGCTCCATCACTGAGTGCTTTGCGCCTCCCCAGTTTTAAATGCGAATGCATTTCTTAGTCGGGCTATGTCAGGCGTCGGTGTCCGCATCTCTCCGCTCTCACTTCCTCTCCCATAGCAACAGCTGCGGGCGCGCGCGCTTATCCTCACCCCTAGCAACCGGAGCAGGTGGTGCGGGCGGAGTAGCGGTGAGTGAGTGGAGAGAGTGTAGGAGAGGGTAGGTCCAGTGCTTCGCCGCTCCTTCTCTCTCTTCCCTGCGCCCCACTCTCCCGTCCGCTCGCTCGCACGTATATATATATATATATATATATATATATATATATATATATATATATATATATATATATATATATATATATATATATATATATATATATATATACAAAACAGGCGCTGCGCCGTGCTACCGACCGGGCTGCAGAAATTAGGCGCCTTTTCCTTCTTCGAACCACAACCACCATATATAAATGGAGTGAAGCGCGCGCGAAATGCATTCGCATTTCCTCACGATTCCCTTCGGGGAGGTGGGGGCATTTTTCTCTCCTGCGCAACGCTGCGATGAGTGCCAGCGTCAACGCCGCCACCAGTGTAAGCGTTAGCGCCCGCTGCTTCACATCTATACATGGTTCCCTTTAGCGGGAGATGGTGTAATTTTCTGCTGTGAATTATCGCCTACCCTGCCTTCCATGCAGTCGCATGCCCGGTCTGCCTTGTCTCGCATGGCTATCGTGCACGACAAACTAATATCACTTTGTTTTCGGCGTTTGAGACTGCGAAAGCGGGGATAGCAGTGTGTAGTCGAAAAGCGCGACATCCTGACTGGCTTAGCGCACAGTGCTGACATTTGATGTGTTTTCTAAAGAAAAACACGAAATGGGTGTCCCTCTTTATGCGTCTTGACAGAGAAGAAGGGCCTGAGGCATAATTCTTTGCTTAGGCGTACCGCTTTTTCTAGCGTCTCAAGTTGCGCCACAGAGCACAGATGGACTGCTTCTTTCTTCGGTTTAATTTCATTCTTCGCGGCCTTGAAACATTCCCCATCTCCCGCTAAAGGGAACCATGTGTGGATGCGAAGCAGCGGGGGAGATATTTAGCTTGAGCGGGAGGAAGGTCGCCGCTCTCATTTCACGGCAGCGGTCCGGGCGCTCATCGCGGCGCTGCACAGGAGAGAGAATGAGGCGCGCGCTCGCTCCGTCATTTTCATACCACGGAACTGCCGTGGCGCCCCCAGCGGAGTATGCAGCTGTTGCACCACCTGTCATGCGCGCCGCTCCGTAGAGCATTCCTAGCGGAGAGGACGGGGGGGGACCGTAGGAGAAGAGTGAGAGCGGGAGGGGACGTGCATGCGCTGTGGGGGGTGTGGGACGCGGGAGCCGTTCCGTAGAGTAGAGGATTCCTAGAGGAGAAAGGGGGGAGAGGACGCGCATGCCCTATGTGGATGTGGGATGCCGGAGCCGCTCCGTAGAGTAGAGAGGACGGGCATGTGCTGTGGGGATGTGGGACGCGGGCGCCGCTCCGTAGAGGAGAGGATTCCTAGAGGAGAGAAAGGGGATGAGCGTAGGAGAGGATAGGGGAGGGGACGCGGATGCGCTGTGGTGGTGTGGGACGCGGGAAGGAGGGACGGACTAAGCCCCCCTCCAAACACATGCAAGCAAGATCTAGGAATGGGGTCAACCTGGGCGACAGACACCACCTGCCTAGCCATTGCTAAGTAGCCTCTCTGGGCTCTCGGCCATGACTCTGATGACTGTAGTAGTGGTTGACGCCCTTCATATTACTACAGTGTTCTGGTTCGCATAATGTGTGCTTCGCTACTTCATGAAAGTGGCCGGACGCGGGACGCGGGACGGGGGGACGCGGGAGGGACGGACAAAGCCCCGAGCATAAGATGCTTCGCATCTAATAAGTGGAGAGGAGGAGATAGCACTTGTTGAAAGGGTAGTAAAGGCGAGAAAGAATCTACTGCCTCGCCTTTGAACTCGGCATGATTTAGGGGCCCTTTAAGTATGGTTAACAGAGTGAAAAAAAAAGCGAAAAGAAAACAGAAACGGTGGTCAAATCAGAGGCGGTCACACAGTTTGGTGTATCGCCAGAAGCACAGTTGCACTTACACGGCCTTGTTATGCAATAATATGCGGAGAACAGTCGCACATTTCTGAATTCTCGAAAGTCTGTCACAGTTCGGCTCTGCAGTATAGATCACTTGGCGTTGCCCATGCTCTAACTGTTTTACATACCCTTTTCTGCTGTATTCTAGGGTAGGTTCTGCCGCCCAATTGCTGCTGTATACCGTTTTCACCCCTGATTTGGTGGCAAATTACAATGACCTTTTTAATTTTTAAATGCGAAGCATTTCTTAGCGAACTTCGGCGACTTTGAGCGTATCTATCTATCTATATATCTATCTATCTATCTATCTATCTATCATCCGCCTATGACTTTGTGCTCTCCAGACCGTATTGTTCTTGGGATTTATACCAACATTGGTAAGGCATAACATGACTGTATTATGAACATGTCTGACTGGTCATATCATGAAAATCATGACTAACTTGTCATGAATACTGTGATTTACATGCCATGGCCATAGTGCTCCTGAGGCCGTTTTCTTAACTTGATATATCCAAAAATTGGTACGATGAGACATTTCTGCATGACTAACATAAATGACAGGTGTTAATATGAAAGTCATTACCTGCATGCCATGTACAACAGGATTTACATGCTACGCTCATGGAGCGCTGACGGCCGTTTCGCAAGCTTGATATACACCAAATTTGGTATCGCGTGACGTGACTGTATGACCAACGTAAATGCCAAGTGGTAGTAATATGGAAATCATGACATGTCATGTGGAGCTCGCGAAACGGCCGCAGCTGTGCCATGAGCATGGCATGCAAGCCATGCTCATGGCACACCTGCGGCCGTTTCGCTAGCTTTGTATACATATTCGGTATTAAGTGACGTTACTGTATGAGGAGCATAAATGAGAAGTGGTAATATGGAAATCATGACATGTCATGTGCAACATGACTTTATGCCACGCTCTTGGCGCGCTCGCGGTCGTTTCGCTAGTTTTATGTAGTACACCAAAATTGGTATTGCGTGGCGGGACTGTATGATCAACATAAGTGGCAGGTTGTAACATGTAAATCATGACATGCATGTTATGTAGAGCATGATTTGTTCCTTGCTGGCTGCTTCACATTACCTCAACGCCCGCAATGCGTCGGATCTGTCGCTTTTTTATCTTATATTTACACATATTTCCTTGAATAGGAGCCGGTCATAGATCACAATTACGGGGCACGTGCATTTTTGAATGCCTTGCCGACCAGCCGCAAAGGATGTGCTGTATTTGCGTTTGCGGACTAGGCGTACTGATTCAGTTGAATTATGCATTCTACGGAGACCCTGTACCATCTGATAAAGTTGGTTCTTTCTGTTCCTCTCCAGGGACAACGTACGCAAGTGTGGGGTGATATCTTAACGTTTTCCCGGTGTCGTTCTTCCATTTTCCTTTCTGGCTATTTCAGTCAAAACACGGAACTAACTGTATAGTCGCTCTGGATATGGTTACCCGCTTTCACCTGGTAATAAAACTAAGACATCAACTTAAAGTACACTTGTCTAGGACGACGACAACAAACGTATCTTCTCATTTTTCATACTTCTCGCGAAATTGCTACAACCAATTAGGCTCCAGCCCTCCTTTTGTTATCAACGAGAATGGATTCGATCTAGCGGGCCCCGATACCGCTGTATACATGCCACTGTTTTACATTTACTGGCGCAAGCCCCAAAGTAAGCTAAATAAAGTAGGCATCACGTTAAATGGCGGGAAAAACGTCACATAAAAGAACAAAGGCTACGCATAAGAAGCGCTGTTACGTTGTCTGGATTCTGTTCGCTTATCGCGTGTCATGTTGTTTACCCGAAAAACTGCGCCAGACGCGGAAAACGCTTTGTTCTCCTTGAGTACACGGCCTGGAAGTTGAGGATTCGAGAAGACAGCCTGTTAGGCACCTCGCTGTGCTGTGGAGACATTAATGACGAGAGCTCCGGCTTTCTTCATCCGTACTATGGTGTAGAGAACCGTGATGCAGCAATCTACTTGCATTTCAGCTCATTTCTAAGCGTTTCTCGTTAGCTATGGCACCACTTCGCTAATTCCATGCGTACGTCAAGTCGGTGATGTTAATTAATATGACAGCGTTCATCATGACTCCTTTAAGGATTGCCATCCAAGCCTTCCTACAAACTTTCAGTTCTTTCACACCGGCGGAACCCGCGGCTTTGTGAAGCCATTTCTCTCAACCAATTAACGATCTTCTTATGACGCCACTGGGCAACTTTCCTTGTCGTGTGCGGTGCAGCGGAGGTTTTACTTGGGATAATATCCTAAGTGTGTAGTACGTAACGATTTCGTGCATTTTTTTTTTGCTGAGACGTTCCTAGATTACGACCGCTTACGTAACCTTTTTTATGAAAAACACGTTTTATGTCACCCAATTTGCACCCTGCACAACTGTATTTCGTGGATAACAATTTAGTTAGCATGAGATGCATGATGGCTCTGCGTGCCTAGCTTGTCATCACTGTCTTTGACAAGGGGTTAGCAGCACCGAAGAATTCAGTGATGTGCTTCTCTCAAGTTAACAGGCGCATAAATAACACAGTTATTTCGAAACTAAAGAGGTAAACTATTGAGCAATAATTGTTTTGACCTCACAAGGTACCGCTATGTTTGTCATTGCGATCGAAAGCGGGAAAATTTTGCGAGAGTTTTAGGCGGTGAACAGTGGGCCACATAGAGATTATCGTAAACAATAACTTTCATGACAATAACATGAGTACGAATAAGTGAATTCTACTGCTAGCAAAACATACGAGTGACCATGAATAGCGGACAAAGCAGACTATTGGATTACTGTAGCTGTTAAGTGGGAAACACTGTGACGATGAAGCAGATTCTTGGATCATACTCTTACAGTTAAATGAAAACAGTCGGACAACAGCAGAAACTTATGTTACTTATGCTACCCCTGCAGATTGACTAAAATGTTTAATTTTAATATTTACCATGATTTAGCGTGTTTGTGTGTGCTTATGCTGCGCTTTTTTAGGTGTGTTGCTTCACCGAGCACTGATTGTACAGGGGTCAAGGCCTCAGTCACGCGCTTGCTACCGCCTGTAGCCATGATCCTTTTCGTTTTTTGTCAGAAAACTAACAAATCTGTGAATAAAAAAGAAACAAAACATGAAATAATAAACGCTATGCTATGAATGGAATTGTGAAAACATTCAGGGGTAGCTGGATACTCGAAGTGATGAGAAGTCTTTGAAGAAGAAACCTATCCAGTGACATTTCGCATTTAACGACTTTTCATCTGACTAGATATGGTTATTTATAGAGGGTTGAAGGCGACAAAAGCCTCACGACACCGCAAAACTTCCGAACACCACTCTAAAAGTAGGGCGGTACTTACACTTACGCCGTTACAATGGTAAAATCTGCGATGTCTAGTGTGTTCGCGAGGCTCGGTGATGAAAGTACGTCTGGTCATCGAATATACACGTTCTTCTGGCCTCCAGCGTACAACGTTGGTATGCCTGTTTCGTTTTGCAATGCCGCCGGGCTGGTAGGGGGGGGTTACCGGGTCGGAAATACCAGCGATGTCTCGTTTGGGTGACATACCATTACAAGAGTAAATTCACGGTACTGCGCTGACGGCTGACAGAAACGAATGAGGAATGAACTAAAAGTGTACGTAATGAAAAAAAGGGCGCGTTGTTCCGGCGCGCAACTTAATTTTCCACTCGCGGGCTCCGCTGCAAGTTTCGATCGCGCACCTCTCGCAGTCTTCTCCAGGTTACGCCTCCTGGTGACGTTCATCACTCTTCAGCCGCTCACGCCCTCAAACGAGAAAAAAAGCTGACAAATAAATGGAGCTTTGATTGTATGCGGAACCGTTGAAAGGAAGGGCCTGATGTTCGCCGCAGGATTGGCGATCTGGAACGAAAGCTTTTCGAGGCTTTTCACTCTCGATATTGCAGCCTAGCTATAGGTCCTTGACGTGCAGCATATGGTGCTGCTGTAGTGTTGATAGGCGCGGCCACAAGGAAAGAAAGGGAAAAGACGAGAGGGGAAAGGGATGGAAGTTAACCAGTCCACCAAAACCGGTTCGCTATCCTTCACGCAGGAAACAAATGGGTGGAGTTTGCGAGGTAGTCACTGTCATGCTACTTACGTAATCACGGCTAGAACTGCTGCTGCTGTTAGGTTCGAGCCACTTGGGACTACTGGTGACATCACGAGTGTACGGGCATCATTCAGTTCTATTTATAGGAAGCTCCTTGAGCTACCTTAGACTTCTCCCTGTAGCCTGGTGAACCACATCTAACCGTCTCATGCGCAGGCCACTGCATTTTCTTCTACCTTCTACCATTTAGCTAATATTATGAGTTTGCGCTCCCTTACGACGGCAGCCCTCGTGATGTGAATAAAAGAAAATATAGTTTCAAAACTGTTGCTTCGAAGGGGTGGGCTACCTCGCCCTACGGCAGACTTCCCCTGTTTACAAAAAAAAAAAGCAAGATGATTTAGCGCGCTGTATAGTCTAAAATAGAATAACAGTTGGGAAGATTGGGAGCGTTGGGTTGGGATTCTAATGTACTTACTTAATGGAACTCGTTTACGTATGCTGCCTAAAGAAAGGCTAGAGAAGAGGTATCTGTTGCGCTCGTTTCAATGAATGATCTTCATGATCTTCCTTTCGTAAATGCGAGGCAGCATACGTACAACAAGCCCGTGTGCTACTAAAGTTATCTCCAAGAGAACTGCGTAAGCTTTAGTCATCATCTTCGTTAGCCACTGAAGAACGCACGAAACCATGTGGGCTACCTATGCAACCTCTTTACAAGTATAAGTTTTATCAACCAAATCAACTCCTGCGGTCTTGTTTCTATTTTAAAGCGATTTTTTTTAATTTCACCTTCCTCACGCCTTCTCCCTTTTAAGCAATCACCGCTAAGTGCAGGGGATCTCAATCTGCGCAGTTTAATGGCGCTTTTTAGCGCTGTTTCCCACAGATTGCAAAGTCCTTTGCGACTACGCTCTTCCACAAATGCATTCAATGCCTCACAGGGTGTCGAAATTGCCTAAGTTGCCCAGCACAACAGCTGCCTATGGCAATGTCCCACATTCAGTATATGCCGCAGTCAGCGCTCTACATCGTTCTCCTCAACATCTCACCTCAACCGTGACACCAATAACTGACCGACCAGGGGGTAGCGCCAGAAAATATTGTCAGCAAGCTTTTACAAAGCAGTTGTATAGGGATAGGGTCCCGTATATTTTCCTTGTGCGTCTAGAAAAACTCTCAGAAAATGAATTTCGTGGTGTGGCTGGATTTGAACTCGAGCCACCGAGCTAAGAGGCGAGGGTTTCAACTACCAGGGTGCACATCCATGCTTATATCTTGAATATAGAGAGTATATCTGAGCCATAATAACGCGCTTTACTGGCACGGCAACAGAAATCTAAAAAAAAACTAGTAAAAAAAACCCCAGCATATCCACGAAGTGTATGATGACGAGTGGGCGAAGCTGCGGGGGGATCATTCGGGTAACCATGAATCCCTGTACATTGCCCACTCGATCATGCAAAGAAGTGACACGTCGGGACGCGAGCCCTCGCAGCCTCTGGCTCAGCCTGCCGACGCTGCGCTACCGCTGCAGCTTCACGAGCCCTCAAATCAGGATCTGCTTGTCTGCGTCCCCAGCGCCTACTTCTCTCTCGCACAGCTTGAGAGCCTCCGCTGCAGCCGCTTTGCGAGCCCTCCGCTTCGCCGCCGCCTTTTCTTGTAGTAGGTAGTAGTAGTATCGAAGCGCACTGAGTGACGACCGCCGAAAGAGAGAGGAAGCGCGCCGAGAGCCGAGAGTGGAGCCGCAGAGCCATCTAGTGGGTGCCATGCAAATCAAATGAGAGCACAGCTGCGTCTTTAGTGGGAGCGGCGAGTACTAGCGTGGCTACACTGGGGGGAGTGGTGTACAAGCCTCGACCTTAGGGAGCTTCGCCCCTAAGAGGGAATGTGTTCTGGAAGTCACTTATTGTTCATCGTCATCATCGTCATCGTCATCGTCATGGCGTATAATGGTTACCTTGCATGTGCTGTGCCATGATGGCAGCGTCATCATCATTGTACTAGCGTGGCTACACCGAGTGACACCAACGGAGTGATGGACAAGCCTCGCCCTTAAGGAGCTTCGCCCCTAAAAAAGAAAAGGAAAACGCCAGGTCTGTGCAGAGAGCGCAGGACAGTCACAGCGAAAGCTAGATAAGCGGCAACTCCAGGGATCGTTGTAAACTCTTGTGGGGCTAGTAATACAAGCACAATTTCGATGTACCCACTACGCTATAAGTAATAATAAGTTTTATGAAGTAGGGAAGCATTCAATATGCCATTATTTGTCGTTCTTCGAAGAAGCGAGGTACCCACTACACACCTTTAGGGCATTGTGTGCACTTTGTTGATGCTGTGGCTGATGATGATGAAGAAGTATGGCTGAGCATTTTGTGATGAGTTGGAAGCATTCAACGACCTACTCATTATACAATTCGCATTGTGTTATTTTACTCCTCTGGTTGTTATTTTACTCCTCTGCTACGCTATACTAAATATTTTAACGTGATTCCTTCCCTGATATGAAGCCTGTATAGCTCCTTTTTGCGAAGGAGTTTCAAGCACCGGCCTCGCGTTGTGGCAGAATACTGGGCTGCCACGAAGAGGGCCCAGGTTCGGGCCTCGTTTCATCCTGGATAGTTTTTATGTCGTTTTAGATGCGAAGCAGCGTAAGGCCGAGTTCAATCCGGTGGTTGTCCTGGTGTGCGTACTGACCACCCTTACTGCGCATGCGCAAACCCTTTCAAAAGAAAATACAAAAAAAAACCTCCTTCCCCCCCTCTAGGCATCCCTCCCCGCAGCGACCGCACCCCCCCCCCCTGCGCATGCGCGTCCCCTCCCCCTCTCTCTCCTCTCCTACGCTCCCCCCTCTCTCGCCTCGCAACGCCGACGCAGGCAGCGTCTGCTGCTAGCGAGTTTCCTGGCCACCCCGTATATATAGGCACTGGAAATTGACCTGCCAGGTAGTGCCGGTGGGAGATTTCTCCTGTGCGTTGTTGAACAATAAAAATTCGCAGTTTGCGCGTTAACTAAAAGCGGACTGCGGGTCTCTGTGTCCAATAGGAGTGTTCTGTCTCTCATTGCCCATTAGCATCGATTGGCATGTTCCAGTAAGAAACACCGGTCCATCACTGTGTGCTTTGCGCCTCCCCAGGTTTCTCTCCTGCGCTACGCCGCGATGAGCGCCAGCGTCAACGCCGCCGCCAGTGTAAGCGTTAGCGCCCGCTGCTTCGCATCTACACATGGTTCCCTTTTTGCGGGAGATGGTGTAACTTTTTTTTCTCATTCCACGCGATAGCGGTTACTGACACCGGCGGTGGCGGTAATGGACAACTACGGCGCCAAGAAAGGCCGTTGTGATCTCACAACAGCTCTCACTGTAAAATAAAATGCTTTTCAAGAAGGCATCATTGATTTTAGCGGTGGTTGAATAAAAGCGCTCAGCATCACTACATATAAAACCGGCGTGGAGAATTTTACTCTTCCAAAACATTCCGACTTAGTGAAAGTTCGATGCCAAACATGCATTCTATTGGTCGTGTGATCGGCATTTTAAGAGACCGCCCAAGAGGTCAACGACTGCTGGAACGAGGAACACGTACATCACGCCCATGTCACCCATCGTCGATTCATTCAATAAATGAGTTCGTACCTATGTTGCAAATTCAGTGTCACCTTTGTGACTTGTGCTAAACAGCTTAACTGGTCATCTACCTTCAGAGAGGGCAATGGCGACTCAATGCCTTTAGGTGCGTTGTACTCTTGGGGGGGCCCGACTTGCCGTCCATCCCTGGACCTCATCTGGCGTGACCAAACTCAAATGAAGGGGTTGGTGAAAGCCTAATATAAGGCTAGCAATGCTCGAAACCGGATTAAAATAAACGAACAAGGTCTAAAATCATAAAATTAAACAGAAATAACGAAGAAGTAATCACTATGTTTGACTGAATATTGCTCAAAACATTTGAGAAACATGCGACTGACTACCGCACCGCACAAGAGAGGGCATTATCGGCTTGCTAAGCGTACGATTGCTCCTCCCACGGGCGCGTCTCCGGCGAAACATCTCAAGGGGAAACAGTCTCACTGAACTCGCTACAGAGGACGCGTATTTCAACTGCCGCCACAAGCAGGAAGTAGTTAAAGCACAACGAAAAGTAGCGCGCAAGTCACACACCAAGTTTGCGACTGTTCCTAACAAGATTCTGCTCATGCCGGGGAAATCCTACATGCTTACCTCACACATTGACGCCTTCGACGGTTTCGTATCGGTTCAGTGGGCACTTTACGAGCGGGAATCACTGGGTGCCCATGCTACATACATCCTCAGGAGTGGATCTTCATTTGGCGCAGGATTTAGATTCACACTATCGCTACAAAAGAACGACATTGTTTGGTCTCTATGACACCGCAGTGGGTCAAGAATGCATGAGACACAGGCTGCTTCACGACAGCTTTGTGCTGTATAAATCTGCCATTGTTGTCGTCTTTTGGGGATCATATCGACCTTTCAATCTAGCTAGCATAATAATGACACCGCAGATGTCAATATACCATATCTACCATATCTACCAGAACCATACATGGTCCCTCAAACAGCCCCCAAGTACATAGACAAGCTTCTTGCTCGCTGGTAATGCCATTTTGTGCTTGACATTCACCAGAGTGAACGCTGCAGTCGGGGACCGCAACAAACAACATACGGTGAATTGAACGTAACATAGTGGTCGCATGCATGCGACGTGCATTTTCAGCGGACGCTGTTGCTGCATGGATGGATATCACATATTAGAGCTTACGGTACCCTTTACGGGTTAACAGCACGCGGCACTTCTTGCTTCGGTATACTTCTATCAAAAAAAAAAAAAAAAAAAGAATTCGTGTCGTATACATCAAGATATAAAAAAAAGCATAAAAGAAAATGTTCGAATATTCCATCTCCAGCATGTCGCGCATGATGTTTAAGGAACATTATTGCAAACGCGATACCCTTGTGTTGATTATATTTATCTCGGTGCATGCGTTTATACTTTTTTTTATCTTGATTGTGATGATCTGCCCTTTGTAACGGATGCTGCGAAACGCCCTATGCCAACGGAAAAAAAATTTAAAAAAACATGTGGTAGGGGGTTCCAACAAAATGTGTAAATTACAGAAGTAAATAGAAACTTTTTTTTCCTGCTTTGCTACGACAGTCAACAAAAGCAGGATGCTTCAGGCAACCACTTAAGCATTAGTTGAGCTCACATTCCTGGCAAGAATTTATTAGCTTTTCTTATGTAAACAAATTCAACAAAAAAAATCCGGGAGACTGGGCTCCCAGCCGGAAACGCAAACCGGGCCTGTGACGTGACCTCCTCCAGCGATCGCGACGTTAATGCACATGACGCACTTCCTCTCTTTGCCATTTTGTCGCTGCTCGGAAAATATACGTGCTGGGCTGTTGAACGTTGCGGCACATTTCCCGATAATCTTAAGTGCGCCGCTCGTATGTGTACGGAAGAACGACGGAGAAGCTAGCGTGATCGGTTGGCCAAAACTCCCTGCCAGCTACTGTAGAATATAGCACTCGACAAATACTTCTACCTCTTCTTTCTTTAAACTTGTTTTCACACTGCGGTGCGGCCAACCATTTTCGATATGGGCAATGTTGATTCTATGCTTATGTTTACTATATTTCTCGTATAAGTCATGCGAGTGATGGATGCTGTGTGACTGCGCTTCGCGTGTGCGTGATACCAGATATCACAAGTTAAACAGGTCCCCAACCACATACTTATTGTGCTTGCTAAAAGAACACATCAACCGAGAACAAGACTCTGCCATGAACTGCTCAGCCAAATCTTGCGGTCATGTGCGGCAAAGGGAGTTCACAAGCCGAGTGCGAATTTCGCTCTTTCTCTAACGCCCTCTTTTCAATCTCTTCGCAGCTGCAGGCGCTAGCTCTCTTTCGTCATAGATGAGATGGCTGGTATTGGCCGATAACCTACAAACATCTAAAGTGGTGTTTCCATAAGGTGTGCATTTTAGGGGCGCTGGACCTTAAGACCACACAATGCCCGTCCGGCCGCTGTAATTTACAGAACCGAAACCAAACTGAACATCTGTGAACAACAAAAAGGTTATCAAAAGGCTGTTAACCAGAACAAATGAAAGGCCACAAAATCGTAAAAACAGTGACATGTAACCACCCGTCAATCAAAGCATATCACAGAACAAAAGATTAAAAAGAACAGAATTAAACGCTACCAGCTGTTGACTAAACTGCCCAGGGGGTTTCGCCAAAACGCACACACAAATTATATATATATATATATATATATATATATATATATATATATATATATATATATATATATATATATATAATTTGCAGCAAATGGCCTATTATCGCTGGCTTTCAAGAAGCTCTCTCTAGTTCGGCGTATGGATATGTGGTGGTTTTTCAGTGTTCATTATTTAAGCTAGACTGGAGCGGTCCATTTAATTCGCGAAGTAGTATTTTTAAGTTCTGGCAAAAGAAGCAGCTGAGAAAAAATTTCGCTAGCGTATTTGAGCCAGAAGCGCAGATCGTGCACCCTTGACAACGACTTCCCTTGACAACGACTTGACCAAAATTTGTATGGGACGGTAAGAGGTACTGACGAATATGTCTGCCTGGTCATGGCATGAATAACGTGAGAATCCTCTCGCGTACGTCGTCAAACCCTTTCCTGCAGACACGTGTGGCACATACCCGTATACCACGGGCCGCGGTATGCGGGTATGCGCCACAGGTGTTTGACAATTTTGATCTACCCAGGAACGGCGAGGACAGACATCGGTAATTTAAATACGAGAGCCTTAAGAAAAAATTACACCATCTCCCGCTAAAGGGAACCATGTGTAGATGTGAAGCAGCGGGCGCTAACGCTTACATTGGCGGTGGCGTTGACGCTGGTGCTCATCGCAGCGTTGCGCAGGACAGAAAACTGGGGAGGCGCAAAGCACGCAGTGATGGAGCGGTGTTTCCTACTGCAACATGCCAATCGCTCCTAATGGGCAATGAGAGACAGAAGACTCGGACTGGACACAGAGACCCGCAGTCCGCTTTTAGGTAACGCGCACGCTGCAAATTTTTATTGTTCAACAACGCACTGGAGAAATCTCCCACCGGCACCACCTTGGAGGTCAAGATCCATTGCCATATATACGGGGTGGCCAGTGAACGGTTGTGCAGCGCGAGCAGTCGGTTTTTTCAACCAAGAAACTCGCTAGCAGACGCTGCCTGCGTCGGCGTCGCGAGGCGAGAGAGGGCGGAGCGTAGGAGAGGAGAGAGGGGGGGGACGCGCATGCGCAGGGGGAGTGTGGACGCCGCGGGCAGGGATGCCTAGAGGAGAGAGGGGGAGCGTAGGAGAGGAGAGAGAGGGGGGGGACGCACATGCGCAGTGGGAGTATGGCCGCCGCGGGCAGGGATGCCTAGAGGAGAGAGGGGGGGAACGTAGGAGGGGAGAGAGGAGGGGAGGCGCATGCGCAGTGAGGGTGTGGTTGCCGCGGGGAGGGAGGCCTAGAGGAGAGAGAGGGGGAGAGGAGGTTTCTATGTTTATTTTTTTTGAAAGGTTTGCGCATGCGCAGTAAGGGTGGTCACGCCGGCACACCACCACCGGATGAAGCTTCACCATAAGATGCTTCACATCTAAAAGTGACGTCGGCAGCGTTGACCCGATGAATGGAAATAATAAATATCAGGGTCCCAGCAGGAATGGAACCCAAGCCATCTGCGTGGCAATCAAGTATTCTACCACAGAGCCACGCCAGGTCTCGGAACTGCTTTGGAAAAGGAACCGATGCAGGCGTAATGTTTGTCAAACATCTATGTCGTTGCAGTGCTCGTTATCTTATTTTATAAATATTACACATGTACTCCTATGAAGCAGACGTCATGTTGGATTAACGTCAATTGTATACTTAAGCGCCTTCCACTGTAGCTGGTCCACGAAGCACTATCCACGGCTTCCATCCTCGCAAGCACAAGTGCTACATACCAGCTTACCGCTTCTGATGTTGGTAGTACCCATGTTTCTGTTGGCATCGTTACGCAACTGTAAAAAACTGGTTATATGAAACATATGCGACTGTTCAACATATGTCTGTGCGCATAAGCGTGCGCAGGGTTCCCCTTCAGGGGGGGGGGGGGCGAAGGTTCTTCGCAGCGCCCCCCCCCCTTCCCGTCTATTATGTCAATGTATGGGGCTGGCTTTGCGCCCCCCTCCCTCTCGCCCCCCTCTGCCTCCCCTGTGCGCACGCCTATGTCTGTGCGTACAACATTTGCACATAACTTTAACGTAATTTCGTAACGTTTCTCTCAATAAAAAAATTACAACCCAGTCATTTTGCCTCCGCATGCTTCGCATAACATCGATTCCCATGGTACTTGGGATCTGCCGAATTTGTTTTTCTCTCTAATAACAATATAACGAGAAAACAACCCAATAAAAATATTAGTCATGTTGGAGGACTACCGAATTTGACGAAATAGTACTATCTTCTTTGCGTCTAACAGCCTCCCAGCACGTAACTTGTCGTCACCTGCTTACCTCATTTCGTTGTTGCGCTTCCGATGACTGAGGCCACAGCGATTTCATTCTCCTTCTTTCCCTTCTTTCAGCTCCCTATATTTCGCATTTAAGTAGCCGCACTTCCTTTAACGACGTGGACTTTCATATATGCGGCTAACCGTGGTGCTTAACGGTGCCCATTTTCCACTCCCAACTTTCCCCGACTAAACCTCTGAGCAAACACGAAATCCAAGAGAGACAATGACCTTAACTTAAGCGGACTCCCCTCTACCCTGTCGGTCGAATGAAGCTATACCTTCACTTTTGCCTTCCGTCTCCCTTTGCGTGAGAGCTGCACAGGAATAGCAGCACTGCAGCCTGTGGCTTCAAAGGGCAAAAGCAAATAATAGCACTACCTAACGGCCCTCTTTACGGCCGCTGATTACGGATACGGCTTAACGGGCCACCGCAGTTTGAGTGATCTGAAAAAAAAAACCTAGCTGGGCTTGCAAAGAAAGCAAGGGAGCTCGTTGGGTAGTGTGTGGGCTGCACCTCCTTCGGGCGGGATGGGTTTCAGAGCGGCCGATATTGCTCGACGGAGTGGATATACTCTCGTGACTATGAGAAGCGCTTTGCCGAAGCGCAATGCGGATGCTATACACTGTGGTACAGTTAACATCTCAGTCGTACAGAACAAAGAGAGATAGCCGAAACAGAGGAATCGATGTAATGCGAAGCATTCAGCGGATTGCTTCATATCCCGCACTTTTTTTGGCTTTGAGAAAAACCAAGGCCTTGATGTCATGAAATATCATTTGCTATCACAGATTTGTAACGCATGCATGTGCAATCTGGTACATACCATGCTAATGAAACGACCGCGACGGCTTCACGACGTTTGCATCTTACGTTGTTATACAAATGAATATCATGAACTTTCATGTTGACACTTTTCGTTCGTCATCATCATACAACGACGTTATTTGATGTACATTTTAGTGGGTAGAAGACTCATGAAACGACCATGACATCATGATGGCGCATTATCACATACGTCATGACTAGAGATCAAATTTTATGCGAATGTCTATTTGATTCCTTGCCCTCCCATCGCCCCACTCTTATATGTAAGCATGATTTAGAGCATAAGAATGGAAACTTAAGAGTGTTGCCAGGCTATCATATACATTTGAAGCAGCGTACACGGGACGAGGACGAAAAAAATTGAAGGACACTTTGTACATTACAAAGTGTGTTCGGCGAAAGCGTGTGGCCATTCCACTGATTATGCCATGTCTTTTTTTCTTTTACTCTCTCAGTGGGATAACACACAAACCGAATGTGTGCGTGTTTTCTTTTTTAATTTTTTACCCCGGATCGCAGCGAGACGCGAGACTCATCTTCCTCCGTTCGCATGCGTTAGTATTTTCTCGCGCTTTGCGCATCGTGCAAACGCCATCCGCGTTGCAGCCCTTAAATTGACGGACCCTTTGTAAATTCGAAAGTGTATTCCGTGAGCGCCTGGGTCCATTGAGACGGCGTCGGTCAGAATGATTGCAAACTCTGGGCACAGCGACACTACGCAAGCAAAGCGCGAGCGCTATATAGTCCGACGCGACCGGCGTTCCGTCTGCGCATCCCGGCGGCCACCTGGCTCCGTGCCAGAGCTCGGACGGACGGACGGACGGACATGGACGGATGGACAGACGGACGGAGAGATGGACAAACAGAGAGACGGACGGACAGATGTCGGACGGACGGACGCCGGAAGGACGGGCGGACCTCGGACGGACACAGGACAGACGTGAGCGTGAGACATTAAAGGCTTTCGCATTAAAGATTACACCATCTCCCGCTAAAGGGAACCATATGTAGATGCGAAGCAGCGGGCGCTAACGCTTACACTGGCGGCGGCGTTGACGCTGGCGTTCATCGCAGCTGCACAGGAGAGAAGCCTGGGGAGGCGCAAAGCACGCAGTGATGGACCGGTGTTTCCTACTGGAACCTCCCAATCGCTGCTAATGGGCAATGAGAGACAAAAGACTCGGACTGGACACAGAGACCCGCAGTCCGCTTTTAGTTCACGCGCACGCTGCGAATTCTTATCGTTCGACAGCGCACAGGAGAAATCTCCCACCGGCACCACCTTGGAGGTCAAGATCCAGTGCCATATATACGGGGTGGCCAGTGAACGGTTGTGCAGAGCGAGCAGTCGGTTTTTCAACAAAGAAAATCGCTAGCAGACGCTGCCTGCGGCGGCGTCACGAGGCGACAGAGGGGGGGGAGCGTAGGAGAGGAGAGAGAGGGGGGGACGCGCATGCGCAGTGGGAGTGTGGACGCCGCGGGGAGGGGTGGCTGTAGGAGAGAGGGGGAGCGTAGGAGAGGAGAGAGAGGGGGGGACACGCATGCGCAGTGGGAGTGTGGACGCCGCTGGGGAGGGGGTGCATAGATGAGAGAGGGGAGCGTAGGGGGGAGAGAGGGATTGGACGCGCATGCACAGTGATGGTGTGGCCTCCACGGGGAGGGATGCATAGAGGAGAGAGAGGTGGAGAGGCGGTTTTTTATTTTTATTTTTTTAATGGGTTTGCGCTTAAAGGCTTTCGCCTTAAAGGCTTTCGCCTTAATAGCGAAAGAAGCGATCGCCGCGTTTTGATCATCAAACACGTCTAACTCCGCTATTACGGCGCAGTTTCGAAAAATTTGTCACGCACTCTGCCTAGCTGCGCACTTGCGTCAGACTTGGTACCCTGGTGCGTCGTGTCAGCACCGTAAGCGATCGACATCCCCGCCGGCTGGTTTCCTGCAGCCTGTTCCTTGTCCGACCGCACCTTTTGAATTTGTCGGAATTGACTTGTATGGACCCTTGCCGTTGACGTCTTCTGGTCACCGCTGGATCGTCACTGCAGTCGACCATTTGACGAGATACGCCGAGACGGCGCCTCTTCGTTCTGCTACCGCTACAGAAATCGCCGACTTTATCTATCTATCTATCTATCTATCTATCTATCTATCTATCTATCTATCTATCTATCTATCTATCTATCTATCTATCTATCTATCTATCTATCTATCTATCTATCATCCGCCTATGACTTTGTGCTCTCCAGACCGCATTGTTCTTGGGATTTATACCAACATTGGTAAGGCATAACATGACTGTATTATGAACATGTCTGACTGGTCATATCATGAAAATCATGACTAACTTGTCATGAACACTATGATTTACATGCCATGGCCATAGTGCTCCTGAGGCCGTTTTCTTAACTTGATATATCCAAAAAATTGGTACGATGAGACATTTCTGCATGACTAACATAAATGACAGGTGTTAATATGAAAGTCATTACCTGCATGCCATGTACAACAGGATTTACATGCTACGCTCATGGCGCGCTGACGGCCGTTTCGCAAGCTTCATATACACCAAATTTGGTATCGCGTGACGTGTCTGTATGACCAACGTAAATGCCAAGTGGTAATAATATGGAAATCATGACATGTTATGCGGAGCTCGCGAAACGGCCGCAGCTGTGCCATGAGCATGGCATGCAAGCCATGCTCATGGCACACCTGCGGCCGTTTCGCTAGCTTTGTATACATCATTATCGGTATTCAGTGACGTGACTGTATGACGAGCATAAATGAGAAGTGGTAATATGGAAATCATGACATGTCATGTGCAACATAACTTTATGCCACGCTCATGGCGCGCTCGCGGCCGTTTCGCTAGCTTGCTATACACGAAGCTTGGCATTGAGCGAGGTTACTGTATAGCGAAAATAAGTGGCAGGTGGTAACCTGAAAATCTTTGCATGCATGTCATCTACAATGCCATTTACATGCCACGCTCATGGTGTGGTTGCGTCTAGTTCGCTAGCTTGATATACAACAAAATTGGTATTTTAAGGCGAAAGCCTTTAATGTCTCATGCTCACGTCCATCCGTCTGTCCATCCGTTCGTTCATCCGTTTGTCTTTCCTTCCTTCCGAACCCTGGCATGGTGCCAGGTGGCCGCCGCGGCTCGTAAACAGACGCCGGTCGCGTCGGACTCGCGCTTTGCTTGCGTAGCGTCGCTGTGCCCAGCGTGTCCAATCATGCAAAGAGAGAGACGCGCGCATCGCGTTCCGGTCCGACCGACCGCGTCTCAATGGGCACAGGGGTTCGTGGAACACACTTTGGAATTTACAAGTGTCCGTCAATTTAAGCGCTGGAACGCGGATGGCGTCTGCATGATGCAATGCACGAGAATACGAACGCATGCGAAACGGAGGCAGATTAGTCTCGCGTCTCGCTGCGATTCGCGGTAAGAAATTTAAAAAACAAAACACGCACACATTCCGTTTGTGTGCCATACCACTGAGAGCAGTGGCGTAGCCAAGGGGGGGTTGGGGGGGGTTCATACCCCCCGCGAAATTTGTCAGTTTTGCTTGCGTATATATACACGCACACATACAAACGCACGCACGACAATACATAAAGTATGGTTGAACCCCCCCCCCCCGCAAAAAATTCCTGACTACGCCCCTGACTGAGAGTATAAAGCAAAAAGACATGACATAGTCAGGCAAATGGTCACAAGCTTTCGCCGAACACACTTTGGAATGTACGCAGTGTCCTTCAATTTTTTGCGTGACGTGACTGTATGACGAACATAAATGACAGGTCCTAACATGTAAATCATGACAAGCATAGTATGTACAGCATGATTTGCTCCTTGCTGGCTGCTTCGCATTACATCGATTCCCACAGTGCGTGGGATCTGCCGGTTTTTAGGGACGAAGCTCCTTAGGGCCTAGGTTAGTCCGGCGTCGTCCTGCGTTGTTGTCGTCGTAGTAGCCACCCCTGTGCGATGACGATGACGCTGTCATCACGGCACAGCACTGTGCCGCATAGTGGGTACATAGAATGTACCCATTATGCGTCATAACGATGACGCTGATGACGATGACGATCGCGATGCCATACAACACATGGCATCGCGATATGGTCTCACATGCATATCGTTTGACCACATGCAAGCAACCACCATCCGAGGAACCTGCATCGATCTCGTCTTTGCAAACTTTCGACTACGACCCATCCACGAACCGCTCTCCCTCCATTTCACCGACCATAAAGCCGTTATAATGAAGGGCGAACGCAAGCCACGGCTTATGTAAACGGTAACCACGACCAACAAAGAAACGAAAACAAAACGGAAAATCACGGCTCACGAATAAAATATAAATTTCTTGTATATATACACACGGTGTTTGTCACGTGTTTGATGATGTACTGGGCGAATTTCACGGAAGATTCACGGTTTACCGATGAACCTCCGGAGCTTCGCCCACTCATCATCATTCACTCCGAGGATATGCTGTGTTTTTTTTATTTCATCTTCAACACCTGATCTTCTTTTATTGCGATAGAAATTATATGGACAGTCTCGACGGGTTTTTGCCGTCGCCGTTGCCGTCACCGTCATGTCGCGTATGAAGTCCCAAATTGATCAGATCCTCCTGCGCATCGTACGTTCTACCAGCGGATAATAGCGCGCGAGCGGGGGCGATGAACGCGGCT
>JALIZH010016806.1:0-13813 GCA_030522465.1 Rhipicephalus appendiculatus
ACGTCCCCTTACAGTTCGCTCGTTTTCGGTAGAGGGTATTCAAGATCCGTAAATTATTGAATTCTGAGAACTCTACTAGTAACTCCCCTTTGGCATTTCTAGATCCGATGCCATATCCCCCCCACTGCATGGCCTCCAGCCTGCTTCTTGACTACCTTGGCATTTAGGTCACCCATCAGTACATTATTCTGTGTCCTTATCTTACCCAATGCTGATTCTAGGTCTTCGTAGAAGCTCTAATAACACTCTTTGTTGGGCTAGTTGATGCCAGGGCTGGGCAAAGATACTTTGAAATTGTATCGCGATACGATGCAAGATACTCGGACAAGAAATATCGGAGATACAGATACAAGATACTTCAGGAATGAATGTATCCGATACGATACTTCCCAATTGTATCTTAAGACACTTCGATACATTTGGAAATTTGCTATTATAGATCTATATAATTACGCCTGAATTACCTATGTACAGAAGTGTTTGCTTGAAAATGTCTTAACTGCGACCAGCTTTGTTTATTTTAATGAAATATCTGTTTAAATCCCGAAAATTATGTTTGTCTTGCTTAATGTATCTAATATTCATTCCGAAACAAGTTATTGGCATTTGTTTACTTGACACTTCTGTATTTGAGGGGTGTCGCTGCTCTACTTGGCGACGATCTAGAAGGGTTGCCATTAATTGCAAGAACTTCAAAAAGAAGCCTCCACAAGATGGCACAAATACCGGTGCAGAGTCTTACCTTCTCCGTAAGCACATTACCGTTTTCGGAGTAGCGCATCGCCCAACAGCTGCAGAGCAGCATTAACGCTGGTAGCGATATTTCTTGTGAATCAGCATGTGAAGACGATAACTACCGAGTCGGCGATCACAGTTCACTGAGGACATAAAACTGGAGGGATTTTTCATATTCTACCTATAAACTTGCGTAAACTCTTCGTTAGCAACATATTCACTAACGTACCATCTTTTACCATTTCCTCTCTGAGAGAACTGCTGCCGCCCAGAAGCTTCCCAGATGTATTTGTACGTGGCAAAAAAGCGTCGCAGGATATTACTTACTATTGCAACTTCTAGCCTGCTTACCAGCTTTTTTGTCACACACAAAAAAAAGGACTTTACAGGGACCTAAAAATGAAAGCGAATAAACCTAAGTCAAATAGTAAGGCAGTTCCGCAATAAAAAATGAGTGAATAAGTATACAGGGTGTTTCACGTAACTAGAACAAAAAAAAAACAAGCGTTTAACCGTGACTGAATGAAACCAATGGCATATGGTTTACCGTCATGTGGCGCTCGTTATGATATTTTTGTATTGCTCTTAGTTGGTTGATTAACGATGGTCAATTATGCAACATTTTTATTATTCACTTTAGGGCAGAGTGCGCTTCGTCACATCGTAGAAAGCATTTAAAAACGACCAATGCAATTGTTTTTTGGCGGCGTACACGCTGCATGGTGAATATTTTTCGGTTTTTAAAGAAAGCACGCGAAATATCAAACAGAACCACGTGAATGCGCTCATGCGCTATCGTACTGCAGCGCTCTTAAACACGCATCAAGCGAAACAACTGGCACGCGGACCGTCAGCCTGTCGCTTGTCAGGGATGATGGTGTTTCTTTGCCGTGTGTGGCGGTCAGAAATGGTGACGCGCTGTGGAGCCGATGCCTAAGCCACGGCCACTCATTTCGCCACGGTCCGCTCGAAGCACGCCTGAGAGCGCTGCAGCACAAGGCGTACGAGCGCAGTAACGTGGTCATATTTCTCCGGCTTTCTTTACGCCGGAAAAATCACTACGTAGCGTGTGCCTTTCCACAAAAAGTCAGATCTGTCGTTTTCCAATGCCCTCTAAAACGCAAATAAACACACTTGGCCCCAAAATTATTAGCAGAAATGTTACATCTCTCATCCTAGTTCAGAAATTAAGCGCAGAATAAAAATACCATAATGAGAGCCACATGGCAGTAAACCCCATCGTTGGTATTATTCGGTTGTGGTTAAGCACTTCTTTGTATATATTTGGTTCCAGTTACGTGACACTCTTTATAAACACGATACAGGCGGCACGCCTAAAAGCTATGAAAATAAAGCATGATGTATCGTCAACTAAGGTGTTAAAGTCAGACAATATAAAACTCAGTGCCCACGGAAAATAGCACTAAAGGGCTCGTGGGGACGCTGATGAGAAAAAACCGTAGTACTTGATATTATGCTTCTCAAATCCCCTTCCTAACGTCTTTAAGAGTTTTCGTTATAATTTCCATTGCTATAATGTTAACTCAATTTCGCTGTTTTATTAAATCATAAGAAGAATTTTTGTTCCTGGAAGCACTAGGCACGCTCAGATTATTTTACCTTGGTCCGAACATCGCCTGAACAGTAAACTCACATGGAATGTAGATATTTAAATAGTATCAATGACACAGTCAATTAAAAATAAGAATAACTAAGAGAAGGAATAGACGAGGAGGTTACAAAAGATTTATTACAGTTAACAAACGAAAAAAAAACTGCGCAGAGGCCTAGGTAATGTGTGGGATGCCAACGGAGGACAGCAAAGAGAACACTTGTGCTAACAATCAAGCTATCATTAAAAAAGTTCTTGCATAATTTAGCAAGAAGAACAAATATACAGTACGCCAAAATATCATGTTACGTAAATACTTGTTCTATTGCATATAGCATCGACACCGGTGGAGCAACAGTTGTTAGAATCTAATTGGAATATACTTTCATAGTGTGCAGTCAATCTCATAGAGTGCAAGTCAAACTTACATCAACGAGATCTGTCAAATCTGTGTGAAAGCAGCGAGACGCAAAGCAACCGCATTCTTGCATTTTTGAGACTTTGCAACGAAGCACCACGCAAGACACACTTCGATAACGACACTATAGCCGCATCCTAACTTGAGCGAAAGACGCTCCACGCATTGTAGTACGCGGCACAGTACCATGACTACAAACAAGGTTCACGGCACTGACACAGCTAAAAAGAAACAAAATATGGAGAAACAAAAGGTCGGCTGCACGTATACGTTCGCGCGATTGTTTTTGTTGAGATGGCTCGAGCGCCACCACGTGACCTTGCTCCACCAGTAGAGACACGTATAGACCTTATTTCTTATGCTCACTGGAGCACTCTGGCAAAAAAGACAAAGCAATATCACTGTCGTTAGCTTTATTGAGCTGGCTTAGTGGTAGCAGTACCAGCTTGAGAAGCAGACTTCAGCTGACGTTTGTTGTTTCGCAGGGTGGCGTTTCTATAGTAGTATCTTGTATCTTAAGATACATGATACATTATTCAATGTATCAAAAATACAGATACAGATACTCGTTTTGCGAGACGTATCGCGATACAAATACAAGATACCCAAACAGTATCTAAGATAGTATCTAAGATACATGTATCTTCGATGCTGCCCAGCCCTGGTTGGTGCATTGCGTCAAGAATGTATATCCAGCCAAAAAAAATCACGCCATATCCTCGAAGTGAATGATGATGAGTGGGCGAAGCTCCGGAGGTAATCTGGTAAACCGTCAATCCTCGTAAATTTTGCCCACTCCATCATCATACAAAGACCTGACACACAAATGCGGGGGTGTGGTGTGATTATGAACGTTTGTTGTCGGCGTTGCCGTATTGCCTTTCGAGGGCGAGAGCGCGTTCACGATCGTTTTCATCCATGGCAGAAAGAGAATGTGTGGTCTGGAACGCGCTTATACTTCATGGTCATCAGCGTCATCGTCATCGTTATCACGTGTAGTGGGTACATTCCACTATACTGGAACGCGCTTGGTCATCAGGCGTCATCGTCTTCTTTATCACGTGGAGTGGGTACATTCCACTATACGTGGCTACCTACCTACTACTACTACTACTACTACTACTACTACTACTACTACTACTACTACTACTACTACTACTACAGAGCAGGGACAGACCCACACCCTAAGGAGCTTCGCCCCTAAAATGAACGTACACAGGCTAGCTGCTTTCCTGTCTTCATTTCCGTTTCCTGTGTACGTTCATTTTTTAGCTGGATATATTTTCTTGATTCGTAGAAACATTCAACTAAATGGTCATCATGGCTGGATGTAGGCGTGTATGCCTTTATCACCTTCATCCTGTACCTTTTTTAAATTTAATTACAATACTTGCCACCATCTCATTAAGGCTATAGTATCCCTCTTTGTGGAGAGCGATATTTTTAAGGATAAGGAACCCGACTCCCAGTTCTCTTCTGTCAACTCAGCCACGATAGCGAAAAAAAATGCCCCCACCTCCCCGAAGGGAATCGTGAGGAAATGCGAATGCATTTCGCGCGCGCTTCACTCCATTTATATATGGTGGTTGTGGTTCGAAGAAGGAAAAGGCGCCTAATTTCTGCAGCCCGGTCGGGAGCACGGCGCAGCGCCTGTTTTTTTTTTTTTTGCTTTTGTTCTGTTGTTTCTTCTTTTTTTTATTTATTTTTTTTTATTCTTTTTTGTTCTTTTTTTCCTTTTTTTATTTTTTTTATTTTTTTTAATTTTTTTTTCATATATAGCTTCGCCGAGCTCCCGCGATGCGAGCGCCCTCACGCACTTGAAATGCATTCGCATTTAAAACTGGAGATGCCTAAAGCACGCAGCGATGGAGCGGTGTTTCCTACTGGAACATGCCAATCGCTGCTAATGGGCAATGAGAGACAGAGGACTCCGACTGGACACAGAGACCCGCAGTCGGCTTTTAGTTAACGCGCACGCTGCGAATTTTTATTGTTCAACAACGCACAGGAGAAATCTCCCACCGGCACCACCTTGGAGGTCAAGATCCATTGCCATATATACGGGATGGACAGTGAACGGTTGTGCAGCGCGAGCAGTCGGTTTTTTCAACCAAGAAACTCGCTAGCAGACGCTGCCTGCGTCGGCGTCGCGAGGCGAGAGGGGGGGTAGCGTAGGAGAGGAGAGAGAGGGGGGGACGCGCATGCGCAGTGGGGTGTGGACGCTGTGGGCAGGGATGCCTAGAGGAGGGAGGGGGAGCGTATTAGAGGTGAGAGAGGGGGGACGCGCATGGGCAGTGGGAGCGCGGGGAGGGATGCCTAGAGGAGAGAGAGGGGGGAGCGTAGGAGGGGAGAGAGGAGGGGAGGCGCATGCGCAGTGAGGGTGTGGTTGCCGCGGGGGAAGGATGCCTAGAGGAGAGAGAGGGAGAGAGGAGGTTTTTTATTTATATTTTTAAAGGGCTTGCGCATGCGCAGTATGGGTGGTCACGCCGCCCACCACTACCACCGGATTAAGCTTCGCCATAGGATGCTTCACATCTAACACCTGCCGGCGCTTACCTCCTCAACCTATCCTCCTCCTCCTCCTCCGCGGACAACGCTGGACAACGCTGGACAACGCCGGACAACGCCGGACAACGCCGGATGCCTGACATAGCCCGACTATGAAATGCATTCGCATTTAAAAAATTGGGGGACCCTTAAGCTTCGCCTTTAAGAGTTGAACGCGATAGCGATATCCCGTCCCTACTGCGTACTTCAATCACTTAGTGCATACTATGTAATGGGTAGTATGGTTTAAAGCAGGAGAAATTATGCGCGGCAAATGTGGGAAATGTTTTCGAACTTGCTATGCACCCACTACGTGGTGTTAAGGGAATACGCGCAGTAAGGTGTGTGCCGTTTGTAATGGGTGGCTGGCTTTAAACTATGGAATCGTTATGATAGTCGCATATTCTGACGCCCGATGGCAATTTACGCTTGCACCACGCAATATTCCTGGGATATTACATGTTATATTGCGACGCCTATATAAAGGACGCTTGCGTTTGCGAAGCATGGAAGTTATTTTCACAGCATTTCCAAGCAGAGGAAGTTATTTTCACAGTATGCCCAAGAAGTGCCCTTTGATATGTTTTTCCTCATGGGTATGCACAGCCTATGGAAGACACGTATGCAAGACCGCAACGCAGAACCTACAATTTCTTCGAGAACACATTTTATTAGAATGGCTGTTCACCTTAAGGACATTTATGAGGAAATAGATTTTGAACCGGACTGGTACCCCATCTTGGTGAGGTGCTTGGCCTCACCATCTTTTGTGTATGACATGAGTTGATGAACTCTCGCTGATCTAATGCACTTCGCTAGTCGTCGAGTGTTTCCTTAGTAACGCCAGAGCGCTTATTGTCGCTGTGTGATTGTACTTGTTTCAAACTATTAGTGCCGTTTATGTTCATTCTAACACACATTTTAATGAATACCATGAAAGAAAAAAAAGAGGCATGGCTGTGTGGTAGAACACCTGCTTGCCACGCAGACGACCCGGGTTCGATCCTCACTCGGACCCGAAAATTTTTATTATTTATGTTATTTGCATCTTTCTCGATTTTTCGGTCACGGACAAGATGATGATTTTTCGCTCACAACCAACGACGCCGACACCGACGCCGACGCCGGAATTTCTGCGAAACGAGCTCTTTAACGCTATCGCGTTAAAACGTGCCCATTCTTTAGCAGTGTATAAGCGTCATCTGTCTTCCTAACTTCAGTCAGCCAAATTACATCCCGTTTACTCAAAAAGTCTCACTACCCTCTACATTGTTGCACCTGATGTATGAAACAGAGTGCAGAGATGACTGCAGTTATCAGCTGCCACACATAGGTGACGCGGTTGCTCAGACAACTTCCTGTTTTGCGATTTTATACGCACATGAAGGTATACAAAAGTATCACGCTGTTTCAAAGGCTGCACCGAACCCCAAATGTCATGTAACCTTTTTAATGTGGTCTTTAGAAGTATTGTAACTAATTCATCAATAAAACTATGCAACTGATTGGAATCTTATTGTTCAATACGCCACAACCTTTCCGATGTGTGCGATCACGGACAGAGGCAGTTCTGACTGCATCAAAGTTTTAGTTGTAGCTTCGGCCTTTAAATGTCATTAGGAAGGTAGACGCATGCATGAAGTCACTTGAAATATGACTTTTGCGACTGGACAGCGGATCGTCCATACAAAGCACTCGCATTGACACCTCAAAAGCAAATCGTAGAATGTATGATTATATGGTAGAAGAATGTAGTTATTGATGCTGTAGTAGCATTTATCACTACACTTTAGTGAATTAAACCTGCTTCAGATACATGATTTTAGCAAAAATGGCAGAATACCCGTACAGATGTAAGTACGTGTGCGTAAACCCGATAAAATTAGTCATGGCTGAATGTTCGCACTGAACAACATTTGAGTTTCTTTTATATCTATTTTCTGTTCGTTTAGTCGAATTGGCTCTAATTTCCCTGAAACGCTGCTCGAACAGGATGACTCTGTACGCTTGATGACAGACCAGATAAACGTGTCAAGGACGCCGAAGAACAATTCTGTATGGCGAGAAAAATAGTTTCTTGTAGTTACAATGTAGTGAATCCGAATTAGCATCACCTTGTCTTATTTTTCGTTGCGGTAAAACTATGTGTCTCCAAAACTCGGTAAACGTCATGTACACCACAAAGCAAAGAGCTGTCGTAACCGTTACGCAATAATCAATACACCATAAGCTCCGCTAACTTTAAAAAACGTGTGCGACACCTATTCCAATAAGGGTATCTTGAGAGATGCCTGCACTCGATACTTGAAACAAATAATGGCATCTTGAGGAGGTCTTCATGTTCAGCGAACAGCAGGGGCATATATCTATTTTTTTCGTGGCACTGCTTCTGATGCATGACGGAACATTTATTCGGATTCGAAGCAGTTGGTGTTGCTATTCAAGTAGCCACGTAGTTGCTCTTAGTTTTGCGGTTTAATAATGTATTGACGCTCCGGGAGGTCATGGCGTGTGAGAACCACTGTTGTTTTGCCCGTGAGCAGCTTGTATGGTTCTCGTTCACAGATGCGGAAAGAGTACCGCATGAGCACAAGAACTCTGTTATTCTCGCCAGAGGTCCTTAACTTCTTTAAGGAAGTAGTGCAGTGTTATCCGCGGAGCTTGTTCATAAACCAAACCTACAACTCTTTCCTACTGAGCTGGAGTTCCCAATCCACGGAATTCTTGTGCAGACGTAGCGTGAAGAGGGTCGGGAACTCCGTCTTATGCATTGTCATGAGTTGGAGCCCATAGGAAGGAAGACGACGACGAGGAGCGCACAATATTCGAAACGGCGAGAGCGCGCGCACCATAACGTGAGGCCCAAAGCGCGTGACCCGAGCCGTGATCGGGGCGCAATCGAGGATGAGCTGGCATTGTCGACGTGGGCTTGGACGAAGAAGGTTGTCTCGCCAGCAGACGGACTGGCGACGGGAGCGGCAGGACATCGACTCGGCAGGCTGTGACGCGGGCGTCCCGAGAGGTGGCCGGAGACCTCGACCCGGTTCGAGTGAGGCTGCTCGGGATGCAGCAACCACGCACATCCATCACCGACGTTCCTGACGCAAGTCCCCTTCTGAGCAAGTCGACGAAGACAGTCCCCGGTGGGCCACGTCAGCTTCTAGCACCGGGTATCGCCTGCCGCCACAAGGCATAACATTGGACGCCTCCGCACGTCAACGAGGACGTCACGAGAGACGACGGACGACTGCGGCCGCGGCAAGGAAGGCGAGGATCGTCGAGAGCGCCGAGAACCCCGACAGGGACGAAAAGCGCCGGGTTCCGGATTTTGAGAAAGATAAGGAAGTAAGATCCACCCTTCGGTTCAGGGAAGACAAGGCCTCAGGATAGGGATCGCTTGTCAGAAGACACTCGATGAGACTACTCAGCTATCACATGTACGTGTCCAGGAATTCTGGACATCGACAACTAGCGCCATCGCTTGTGCAGCTGCCGAGTTGCAGCGTCACTCAATGGGAAACCACTTTTAAACATTAATTACAGTTCAACGCCACAATATACACTCAAATCACTCCGTGTATATAATCTGGGCGCCATTATCTCACAATGCAAGCAATTTCGCTTTATTCCCATAAAAATTCTGGGTTCGAGGACCACTTTTATGTGCTATGTAAAACTCCATAGGAGAGAATTTAGAAATTTATATAAGAACAATGCGCCTTCACCTGCTTAAATCACTGAAATTGGATAATGTCCATGACTCAATGTTCGTATCTGTGAAATTTGGCTGACGTTGACAAAGTTTCTGAGGTTCGACGGGCACTTTTGTAAAAAGGTGCATTGCAGTGAAACCACCTGATAGGGGGAAAGCGCTTTACAGTGCTTTCCGTTGCCCCAGAATGCGAGAAAATTTCACAGCTTTTTTATATAAGGTTGTTTTTCTTGAAGCTGCTCAACCTAGGCAGGGTATGAATACTATGGAGATCTTAAGTTCATAATTAGCCATGACAAGTATTTGGTTAATTAAAGTAAATAACCAAAAATGAGAATATGGCTTCGCAGTTCAAAGAAAAAGAATGAACAACACACATTGATACTGATATGAATTTTCCTCCATTGAGTATAAGTAATTAAAGGTACTGACGAACATAACAATTTATTTACAACTTATGGGTGAAAGCGGTCAGTATAAATGAACCTACATAATATATACATATTTATAGATCGCACTGCAATATGTACAAGTTATACTAGATCATCGTCGCATGTAAGTAAATAGCAGTAGTGATTGTCAAAGCTAATTTATTTTAAGTATTTTAGTTTAATTAGTATGGATAATTATTAAAAGTTACTATGACCTCCCCAGAACTCACAGCAACTGAGACTTACTCAGCAGTATTAATGCACATTCGCACCCTGTCGATATAAGTAATCACTTGTAATAACGAATTCACCGATTTTAAGCGTAGAATAGAAGGCTTTAACTCACAAGGATCTATATACGGTATTCAATGTATGAAATTGCGATCCGAGACAGGTAACACCATGGAATTGTTCTTAGTGATAGCTATCGATAATTAGTAATCAGGAATGATTTTCGGTGAAAATCTGTTCAACCTACCTATTAAAGTGTCAAGAGAAGGGTATTTAAGAGGTGATGATTAGACTTTATCAGTGATAGATGTAGGCAATCATGAAGTGCGGGTAGATGGATAATCAGTCAATTATTCGACGATATTATTATAATGTACAGTGTTGGTCAAAAGTTCCCAGGCCGCAGCGACCGGTCGCGGAGCAGCAGCTCGCTACTGTCGTGGCGCTGCCATCGTAATCTCGCCTCGGCGCACGCTGGGGTCGAGCGTGCACGTGGGAGGGGGGGGGGGTGCTTCCCTCTCCCTTTTTTTCTCTCCTTGATAAGAAAGCGAGGAATGGAGTTCATGCGTCATGTTCCCGCACCGTTCGCTCTTCGAATTTTACTATCGCGGAGCGTGCAGCGAGAAGGCAGTGCTCCAGAAAGTGATGCATCATGCTTGCGCCCACATTTCGCTAGACACCGTATACTTGTCTGTATTTTTCGACTGCGTAGAGATGAATATCGCGCCTTTAACTTGCTGTGGACACGCCGTGGCTCTCAGACGTCTGAGCAAATGAATTTACTGCATGTTTACGCGCTCGGGGCCGTAAAGGTATGCTTGTGTCCATTGCGACGTCGTTGTCATGCTGTCATGATTGGGTTTCGAGCCTCTTCAAAGGCAACGCCAATGAATGCGCTGATGGGGCACCCGCAGTGTTACGGTACACTTTTAAGATTTGTTCGGGGCGCTTCTGTGCAGTATTTCCCACGTAAAAAAGCTCACTTTCGTCACACCTGTCCGTCTGTGCCGTGTTCAGGAAACGTAGAAGTGGACTCATGCTCCATAATGCCAGAAAATAAACGCCTCACGCATAGGCGTGCACAGGATTTTCCATAGTGGGGGCAGTTTGTGTTGCAGTGCCCCCCCCCCCCCCGGTCGCCGACTCCGAAGAAACCAACGACAAAGAAATTAAAGAGTAGCGATGACGTGCATCTCAAAAAGGCCTGCCATCGGTCCCCAGCTTTACCGGTTATTTACGGGGTAAACAGCTATTTCCAACTGACATCAGGGGTGCCTAATTGGTCGCCATTCGCCATAACTTTCAAAACACCATGCGTAGCCATTATTACCCCTGCGCACTAAAACCTGACGTGAAAGGCGACTCAGGAAAGGTAAGGGGCTGAATTTTGCGTGCCCTTTAAATGACTGTGCTTGGGGGGGGGAGGGGGGGGGTGCAGCCGCCTACCCTGCCCCCTTCGCGAGCACGCCTATGGCCTCACGTATAATAAGCATTTCATGAAGCGCCGTCATATGTCCAATTAGTGCGTTGAGACTAAGCGCGCTTTTCTTCAATTTGTTGCCTCGATTTTAAATTGCCTGCTGCCCGTGTGAAGCGCAGAGTTATTCGTTGTCGGAGGGGACTGAGAAGTCAGTAGGTGGGCTTTGAATGTATACCTCTGACCTGCATCCGCAATCGGTGCTGCTACTCGCTCTGTCGAACGACGCCTTCTTGTTGGAGGCGCTGGTCGAACTCTCGGCGATCAAGACTGTCACGCTTCGCTCGAGTCAAGGAGGGAATTATTTGGTGCCGCTGCTGCTATTCTTGCGATATAACGAACTACTGGACAGCAGATGGTAATCGTAGACGTGGTGTAGGTTGAAGAGACTTACTGTCATTGTGGAGAAACACACTCGTGTTGTGCAGAAAATTAAGAACGACGCTGGAGGCAGCCGGATGGCCCGTATGCGCTAGATTAATCCACAAGCAGGTCCATATATTTAGGCTATATGCTTATCACGATGTTCTTGTCAGCCACGGAATGGCAACGGATAGCTTCTGAATGGAAAATCTAAAACGCGTGGGAATGCATGGCTGGCAGGTTGCCGTTTCGTTATGTAATCCGTGTAGCGTTTCACTTCGTCTTCTGCATGAGATAAATGTCTCGGCCGACGACTATTTTGCGTGGCGTCGAACGTAGCTGAAGGCGGAGTGTAACACATGGAATGAGTGTAACGCGATAGGCTGCGAAATAATCTATCTTGTCGAATCACCGCACGGCCAGTTGTCCCATGCAACAATTGTTTTTGGTTGTATCATAAGTGTTCATAACTTTTAACTTGCGTGTATTGCTCGGAGAAGCTCCTCGAAAGCTTCATGCGCTGCGAGAAAAAAGAAGCTAATCAATTGGAGTTTATTTACCTATGAAATAGACGAGCACTTCTAATTGCAGGGTAGGATGACGGCGATTCATCGACAATTCGAAGCACATGGACACAAGTAGTGCAAATGAGAATTACTTGTGTCCATGTGCTTCGAGTTGTCGATGGAATTCGCTCTCGCGCTGCCAATTGCTAGCTTCCTGGTTTGCTCAATTGGTAAAGCGACCGCCCCGGAAAGGCGTTGGTCCCGGGTTCGAACCCCGGACCAGGACGAATTTTTCTGCAACTAAGAAGCTTTTCTTTCTGAGAAATCCGTATAGATTTTCTTGTGGCTTCGCGCTACAAACGGGTGGTTGTCTATTTTCCCTTTCTTAAAATCGGATGTATTATTCGAAGGTCACAGGTTCGGTCCCTGCCCACGGCAAGGTATCTTTTCGTCCACTTTTCTTTCTTCACATTTGCGTTACATTTATTACTAGTAACATCCCAGATATTTTCCTTGGCATTATTCGAGATGGTAGAGGCCCCGTGTACCGTGCGATGTCAGTGCACGTTAAAGAACACCAGATGGTCAAATTTCGGAGCCCTCCACTACGGCGTCTCTCATAATCATATCGTGGTTTTGGGACGTAAAACCCCAGATATTATTATTATATTCCTTGGCATTATTGTCTGTTAGCTCCCAATAATATTGTGTCTAACAAGGGAAAAACGAGCCCTTAAAAAGGGCCCCCTCATCAGGGGACATAACGAATTTTAGTTAGACACTGGAAGTGGTTGCGCGCCCTATAAAGAGCATTATGCCAGAATAATTTTTTTAATCGGTCTGTTAGAAGCTGAGAAACCGATGTTTTGAGGCGGTTCGAAACTATGATGCGAGGAGGCGAGCTTGAAAGCCTCGGCGCTCGCCCCGTGTAGCCTTCGCAAGCCAAATCCCTTCCCAGCCCCCTTCGGCACGTGAGCAGGAGGATCACATGACGCATACGCATAAACACGTCCTGCGCACACAATGTCACGAGCGCACCACGTGATCGAACCAGCCCTATAGCGCCGAGACGCAAGCGGTACTGTGGCGGCGTTCTATGCGCTTCGTCTATGCAAAGCTATGCCGAATGAGCCTCGCCGATCACTTGGCTTTCAACCTATTACTACTGAGCATGAAATCTGCGACATTTGTACGGACGCGAGACAAGCGGTGCGCCGCATGAACATGACGCGGGAGGATAAATGAGCCTTATGAGCTCTGGAACGCGATAGAAAATTAGTTTCGTTGTAAAGGGTGGCATCTGCACGATGCGCTGAGCGCGGAGAACACGAACGCATGCGGAACGGAGGTGCATTAGTCTCGCATCTCGCTACGATTCGCAGAAAAAAATGAAAAAAGAAAACGCAAACATTCTGTTTGTGTGTTTTATTACTGCTCTCAAGTTTTATTCGTCTATAGGCACCCGGCAATGCAGTTTACGAGATCCGACGGTAGCGCCAGAACACACAGCCTAGCGAGTAGACGCAGCATAAAATAGGCGCTCCACTACATAGCCTAGCTGGCCTGGCGAGTAGACGCAGCAAAAACGGACCCGCCAGGGCACATAAGCACTTTTTTTTAAATGGGGGAGTGCGGTCACGGGTGATTACGGACGCACTCAGAAAGCGTTCGTTGAAAACATGCCCAAAAGGGAGACACTTGAGCGCGTCTATGTGTTCAGCGAGCGTTTCATTTTCTTGGTATACTTACAACAGCGGTCGGTGGCGTCAATTCTTAGGCGT
>JALIZH010016807.1:0-36781 GCA_030522465.1 Rhipicephalus appendiculatus
GCAAACGATCTATCTAGTGTTACAATGTATTATACATATATTGCAAGTGAATGTCATATTTAACGCCTACAGATAAAAAAAACACGTTTCATACTTCTAATCGTCGTTAATTATTCGTGGACTATACCGCTGCGGTGAAGCAGTATAGAATAAAGCAGACGTTATAAGGGTTACTTGTTAACAATGTAATATAACTTTTCCCGCTAAGACATAAGCTTATGGCGCGAAAGGGAGTGCACAGTATATATACATACATAAATACTTTAAGGTTATGAAAGTGGAAACGCACTATAGCTGCCAGTATAACCGCTACTTATGGCTACTTATCGATGTTATGCGAAGCATGCGTAGGGAAAGTGAGTGTTGGTGTAACTTTTTTAATCTGAGAAACATTATGAAATGACGGTAAAGATATCTTGTATGCTCAGACATATGTTAACAGGCGCATATGTTTTATATAACTAGTTGTTAAAAGTTGCGTAACGATGCCAGCAGCAACATGGGTATTACAGACATCAGCAGCGGTTAGCTGATTTGTAGCGCTTTTCTTGCGAGGATGGTAGGCCTGCCTAGTGCTACGCAGACCAACTTCAGCGGGTCACGCTTAAGTACACAACTGACGTTTAGCCGACGTGACGTCTGCATCATACGAGTAGCCTACATATGTAACAGTTGGCGTTTCACCGACATTACACCTGCATAGGGTCATTTTCCAAAGCAGTTTCGAGACCTGGCGTGGCTCTGTTGTAGAATACTTGATTGCCACGCGGAATGCTTGGGTTCGATTCCTTGTCGGACGCTCGTATTTGTTCTTTGCATTCGTCGGCTCAACACTGCCGATGTCAGTTTTAGGGGCGAAGCTCCTAAGGGTGTGGGTCTGTCCTTCCTTTGTAGTTGTCGTAGTAGTAGTAGGTAGGTAGGTAGATAGCCACGTATAGTGGAATGTACCCACTCCACGTGATAAAGATGACGATGACGCAGTATAGTGGAATGTACCCACTACACGTGATAACGATGAAGTATAAGCGCGTTCCAGTATAGTGGAATGTATCCACTACACGTGATAACGATGACGATGACATCATTCACTTCGTGGATATGGCATGATTTTAGGGGCGAAGCTCCTTAGGGTGTGGGTCTGTCCCTCCTCTGTAGTAGTAGTAGTAGTAGTAGTAGTAGGTAGCCACGTGTAGTGGAATGTACCCACTCCACGTGATAAAGGTGACGATGACGCAGTGTAGTGGAATGTACCCACTACACGTGATAACGATGAAGTATAAGCGCGTTCCAGTATAGTGGAATGTACCCACTACACGTGATAAAGATGACGATGACGCAGTATAGTGGAATGTACCCACTACACGTGATAACCATGAAGTATAAGCGCGTTCCAGTATAGTGGAATGTACCCACTACACGTGATAACGATGACGATGAAGCTGATGACCATGAAGTATAAGCGTGTAGCGAGGGACAGAGACGAGAGACGTCGTCGTGAAGGCGGCCAACGTGGCCGTGCCGCTGTCTCGCCACTTTATTGAGCGAAGGCCAAACGGAGCGGCGGCAGCTGCTGGCGTCCAGTTCCGCCAGGCGCGTGAACCCGTTCTAACTGTCTCGCGGCTCGAGCTCAGCATGAGCTGCACGAGAGGCGCGGCGCGGTGGCTGGTAATATGATGACGATGATGAAGGTTGATGATGATAGCGCTACAGATACTCCCCCCGCCTGCAGAAATGAACCCGGAATGTAAACTATGGCGGCGTATATACGAGTGTTCACAACGCAAGTCGAAGGGGTCCGCGGGCAGTCCAGTCGTCAACGGGGGAGAGGCATACGGTCTTTATGATTGTTCCGGCGGGCGACACAGAGAAGCGCAGCGGCCGAAGAAGTAGACCACAGGACGCTTGGATCGTACGCAGGCGGGTCCTCCGACGACTTGATGGGGCCTTTCGATAGCGCACCAGGTGACACGAGCGGGCGCGGCTGACAGATGTGCCCGTTGACGGAGTTGAGGGCGGGTGCACGAGAGCTGGTGCGGGCGAAGTGCGCGAAACAACGAGATGTGGCACAGTGAAGCCACTACGACCAACCATCGACGAGTAACTGGTGTGATGGGGCTTTAGTGTGCGTGCACAGCGCTGACGGGGATGTCGGAACGTGGGCAACGTGAATTGAGCGATGTCCGAAGATGGGTCGACATGGCCGCTTACGTTGGTGGTATGATGGTAGTGATGTTGTAGATGCCGGGTAGAGGTGAAAGACGCTTGGGGCGTGTCGAAAGGCATGTCTGCATTCCAGTTACATGCCTGCTGGTTCGCGGGCCCCTTCAAAAACTCGGCAGGAGGCATGTCAGGGAACCCAGCAAGCGCGCACTCTGGAGGAGGGTCAGTCGGCGGACCTGGACTCGTAGAAGCACCTTCGTTAGTCGGCGCACGAGGGCTCGTGCGCAGGTCGGCATGGTTGATGGCTGCTTCCATGGTATGCGTGGCATATGTGGTCTGCTCTGCCACAGCAGTACCAGGCACTTCGTCCTCAGGCGCGTCAGTCATAGTCGCAGCGTCGTGGAGGTTCGGCCGTAGTTGGATGGAGGCTTGAACTTCGGCTGCGGGAGACTGCGAGGGCGAAGCAGGTTGCTGCTGGCAAATCGCACAGAGCCTTGAGGCCGGTGGAAGATCGCACTCGTTAGACATAGTGGACGGCGAAAGCTCCGCGATCGGTAGGAGAAAAGCGGGCGAGAGGATGTTTGCGTCCGACTCCGAGGCGTGCGGCAAGGTAGCCGTCGTGGAGTCTGCTGGTTCCGAGGTGTGGCGGGCCGTCGAGGTTGGGGAAGACGGGCGAGTGGCAGGCATGCGTGACGGACCCTCGTACCTTCGGAGACCCTCGGGGAAGTCCTCGGGAAGGTCGGTCAACGCAGGGGCGTCTTCTACCTGGTCGTCGTGGTCGGGCGCAGGAATGGGTGCTCCTGTGTCCGGACCCGAGGTAGAAGGAGTCGTAGCCGGGGAAGAAATGTCGTAGTAAAGGGAGAGCTGCGGGCTGGCTTTTAGAGCTGGAGTCGACGGAGGGGAAACCCGGAACTCGCGGCTCCTAGGAAGCGGGCGGTAGATTTCCCCGTAGGAGGCCAGCACCGCTGTGCAGAGGTCATCGTATGGCTGCTGGCTGGATGTCGACGCGGCCGCGAGATGGCGGAGCTCAACCGGTAGGGCGTGCAGCAGGACGGCGTGCATGTCCGGTTGTGCGGTGACGCCATCCACCATGAGAATGGCATCCAGCTGCTTAAACCACACTCGGGGGTAGACCGGGTTGAACGGCGGCACTTGCGGGTAGGGACGTCGGAACATGGCAGTGGCCGCTCGTCGAAAGGCGCGTCGTCCGGGTCACCACTGTAGCGAGGGACAGAGACGAGAGACGTCGTCGTGAAGGCGGCCAACGTGGCCGTGCCGCTGTCTCGCCACTTTATTGAGCGAAGGCCAAACGGAGCGGCGGCAGCTGCTGGCGTCCAGTTCCGCCAGGCGCGTGAACCCGTTCTAACTGTCTCGCGGCTCGAGCTCAGCATGAGCTGCACGAGAGGCGCGGCGCGGTGGCTGGTAATATGATGACGATGATGAAGGTTGATGATGATAGCGCTACAAGCGCGTTCCAGACCACACATTCTCTTTCTGCCATGGATGAAAACGATCGAGCTTCGCCCACTCATCATCATTCAGTTCGTGGATATGGCGTGATTTGTTTTCTTAACCCTATCGCATTTAAATTACTAATGTCTGCTCTTGCCGTATCTGGGCAGATATTAACTGTCAATCACCTGTGGCGCATACCCGCATACCGCGGCCCGTGGTATACGGGTATGTGCCACACATGTCTGGAGGAAAGGGTTTGACGGCGTACGCGCTGGGCTTTTTACGTTTTTCATGTCATGACCAGCCAGACATATTCGTCAGACCCTCTTACCCTCCCATACTAATTTTGGTCAACCCCAAGTTAAGGAGGTGATCACAAGAGCGCCCAGACGCAGGCGGCTAGGTAGATAGATTGATACGTAGATAGAAATGCTGAAACTGCCTGCAGTACACTAAGAAATGCTTCGCATTTAATAATTCTTTCATTAAATAGCAGAACTTCGAAATATATTTTTAAATAGCCATCTTTGGCAGTAACTTAAATAGTTCGTCGGTTGCCGCTTTCATTGTCTCAAGTATATTAAAACATTGTTTGAACCAGCCTGATTGCATTCTACAATCTGTCTTATTATGCCTGCTAGAGAGAGTGCGCAAGCTATAAAGACACATTAAGAATGGCACGCACCATAATATATACATGGCCATAGATGCCGGTAGTTGCACAATTATTGGAAAAATTATTCACTGCGCAGCCTGATATATACACTGCCGATTGCATTGGGGCGTTCTCGCAATGCTCGTCCTCCGTTGTAAGAACTTAGCGCAACGTGAATGAAAGTATGCTCGCCCAAAATGACAACGTTAATTTTCTGCCTGCGCTAACTGTCCAAAAAGTTGCTGCTTCCACTCCCTGAATGGCCTACTATAGCAGCGAGATATTTCAAGGGCAGTAGGCGCAGCTACGAAGCTCACCCGAGGCTCGCGCCTATATTTAGCAGGATTCAGTTATTCCGCTGAAGTAGTTAAACAAAATAATGCAACCACTTTGAGATTGACACACATCCTGATTAACGTATGGGGAAACGCGACAACGGGAGTTGACGGGAAATAGAAGACGTGCTTCACTGCGCCCACTTTTAAACGAACCCTCGTAGCGCCTTCCCAGACTCGAGGTGTTTTGTCAGACACTAGCTGCAGATGATACATGGTTTACAGAGGAGAAATAAAAATTCACTGACGATTACGATACTCTCTAAGGAAAATTCTGAGCGCAGCATCGTATTGGGGCAACAGCAACGGCGTTTGAAGCTTGGCTTTCCGCAAAGTATCGACTACGCCGTAAAGCTTATTTTCTCTGAAGTAGGACAGTACCCACTACGCCATTATTCGCCTTTCCGTGGATAAGTGATGTAGCCGCTACACACCTCTAAGGTATTATGTGCGCTTTGTTGATGCTGCATGTGGCTGATGACGATGAAGAATTATGGCTGAGCACTTTCAGTGGGTGGGAAGCATGAAACGACACGCTCCTATAGTGTACTTAGCATAGTGTGATGACTGGTTGTTATTTTTCTCTTCTGCCCCGCATATTACATAGGTCAGCACGATTCCTTGCCCGACATGACAGCTGTATAAGGGTCGTTTTGCAAGTGACTTTCAAGCACCACCATGAATCTGTAGCTAACCTGCCATGCAGAGGACCCGCGTTGAAATCCCATTCCATCCCGGATTTTTTTTTCTCATTTGATTTTATATGTCTATCGGTTAGGCCACCGACGGCGACGGCAACGGCGACAGTGACGCCGCTCAACGCTGGAATGGGCGCCTAAAAGCTGCGCTCTAAAAAAAAATAAAGTGAACGGCAGGTGCATAGGGAAAATGTAGTGGGCGGAAAACACGATGTTGGGTGTTTTCCAGAAATGACGGTACAAGAGAGAAAAAAAGGCAGTCGTTTCGAGAGCACATTGTCATGGAGAGCCCGTGTAGACAGCGCAGTATAGCGCAATCGCACTAGCGTTGCAACACTCACTTTTTTCCGCGTCTCCTCTTTTGGCTGTCTTTTGCTTCCTTCCTTCCTCCTCTTTTGGCTGTCTTGCGTTGATGCAATAAGCGGCAGTTACGGTGGTGTGTTTGCGCTCTCCGTCCGTACGGTGCCGTTGTCGTTCGACTTCCATTTAGGGCTCGCTGAGCTTTACAACAGGCGGCAATCTAATCCGCGGTACCTTGGCAGCAGACTTTGTGAGACGGAAGTCAGCAACACAGCGAGGGTAGCCGTGTGGAGAGAAAAAAAGAAAGACAGGAAGATACATAGTAAGGCCCAGAGAAAAGTATAGCAAGGAATTTTTTCACCACTGTTACTTGTATGCTTGAGCGTAAACAACGAGGGTGAAGACGTGCGCTCAGTATCGGGGTGCCGAACCCCGCTGCTTGAGTGCTGCCATCTGGAAATGACGACGCCTCGCTGCCCATACTAGCGTCTCCTTCTGTCCTTCTCTCCTTCCTCCTCGTGAATATCTCGCGAACGCGTATACCAGCCGTTCATGGAGCGAGGCGTCTCTGATGCTTGAGAGAAACGGCAGCCTTTCACCGTGTGAGTCATTCGGGCAAGCGGAGCTTCTGATTGCCCTTGCGCAAAACGTGCAGCTGGCGTGGCAGGTGCGTGGTGTGGGGCACGTCAAAGCAGGCGTGTTGTTTACGGTGGATTCCATCCTCCCCAGCAAACCTTTGCCCTCCACCCATCCCGCGCTCCCGTTTCCTCTCAGCACTTCTTGATACTTGTATTGCCACCCGTCCATTGGTTAGGTGCTAACCCCGCGGAAGTAGTTCCGGTGGTGTTCCGAGCTTGTTTGTTTTCTTCGCACTGCGGTGATTTCGGGGATGCGCGTGTCATGTCATCCAGTGGGGCTGCCGTGAATGACGATGGGGAGAAACATATTACAAAGCAGGTGAAACACTGCGAAACCCAAATAAAAACTCGGGAGGAACTGACAACTTAGCCAGCAGATAAAGTGAATTCCGAATGCTGCGCAATATTCGAGCAATGTGTCTCGAGTGTCCTTGCATTTAGTACCTCTCCCTCATATTTTCCTAGGCTATACAAAGACTTCCAGTTCGACTACGATCAAACCATTATTAGAAAGCATTAATTCGTGGATACATTTTCTGTCGTGAAATCTCCAGCGTCATTGTTGGCTGCTGTTTTTCGTCATCAACAATTCTAGTAAGAGATGCGTTTATCAATACAAGCTCAGGCGCTTCGGACCAATGAGATAAAGAGCATTTAAGATTGAGTCGAAATGTTTCAGTGATAAGGCTCTAGACAGGCTTCTTGTCTAATTACACCATCGAAAAGCACAGCCTGGCAGAGCACGTGGCTTAGCCTCGCTTACCCCTCACCCCTTCGATTGATAAAGTTGTTACTCACTCATTCACTGCCTTCGGGCTATCGCTAAATTGCTGCGAAATAACACAGCCATATCTTTGACACATCGTTATACTTGTTTAGGAGGAGGAGGAAGAAATAGAGCGAAAGGCAGGGAGGTTAGCCAGTTCTCAGACCTGTGGTAGGGAAAGAGGGAAACGGGTATAAAAGACACTATGAAAGAGGTGTTACAGAAAAAGACAGTTCCGCTTGTGCCTTCGTCCTAATAAACTTTTTTTGTTATGTGAGGGAGCATTTTTAGAAAACATTTCAAAGCTATGAGAACCACGAGAATTTCCCTCTCAGACCACTAACACAGACTTGTGGAGGTATAAATGAGCGCGCCCAGTGTTAGATTCTTGTATGCAACCATTCACGTTGATGAGGCCTACGCGCTCAACCCTAATGCGACGGTGCCCGCCACGGTAGTCTTGTGGTTACGGTGCTCGACTGCTGACCCAAAAGTCGCGGAATCGAATCCAGGCCACGGCGGCCGCATTTCGATGGAGGCTAAATGCTAGAGGTCCGCCAACTTTGATTTAGATGCACGTTAGAGCCCCAGGTGTTCGAAATTTCCGAAGCCGTTCACTACGGCGTACCTTATAATCATGTCGTGGTTTTGGGACGTGAAAACCCTGCCATCATTATTATCTAATGCGATGGCATGGCTGCCGGCGCTGCTCCAAACTTGAAACTCCTATCCAAACAAACAATTTTCCAGGCATAAAAATATTACTAAAAAAATAGAGCACCAGAAACTTCTGAAAATCTACAAATTATTTTCTTCTCTGGCAGCTTCATGTTTTTAGCTTTAACATGGAAGCGAGGAGGCGAGTGTAATTTATTCAATTTAAAATTGGACGCTCTCTCAAGCCGAAAGTGCACTGGCCCCTCTTGAAACTCAATCTATGACATTTTTGTACGCTGAACAAACGCTGCCGCTCAAAATTTGACCGGAGCCCTATGATGGAGCCTGGAGGAACGTGGATGCAAAATGCATTCCCGAGCTCCGCAGCCTACTTGCAGTATATTACATGGGCGAAAAAAAAATACCCGAAAAGACACAGAGAAGAAAAGCTCTCGTCCACTGCGAAACACGACTACGCATACAACGTCCTGGGCAAAATGACGAAAGTCATTCAAATATTCATGCGCTTACCTTTACCTGAGCGGGGCGAAAATGAAAATGTTATCGAGGGCCCCTGTGAGCTCGCGCGCAATACCACAACATATAAGCAATGCGAGATCATCTGTTCCTTTCACCTCTGGAGGAAACTTTTTTCGTCAATATTCAAACCTAGCTAAGAAACCGGTGTCACGAGCTTAGGCAGAATTCAGCAATAAACGGATACATTTTAGCAAACAGATAATAGTAGCGAGATATGAGCCAATCAAATTCTATTGTTTTACAAGAAGAATATTTTGGGTCGGGGCATGCAGACAGGCTGACATCTTCATGCGTTCGCAAAATGATTGTTCCTAAATCTTTGGTGCTCATCTTTGGTTCCTAAATCTTTGGTGCTTTGGTGCGCGCGTGCGTGTGTGTGTGTGTCCAGAAATGATTTCGCAACACGAGTATGTCCCGACATAGTTTGGCCCGCATTCACAAAGTTTTTTTTTTCGTGGGGCTCTTCGCGCCTTAGACATTACATGCCTTATGCTACTAGTAAGAATAGCGCGCACCTTTGTATTATATATAGTTGACAAGGCACATTGTTTCAATAATACTGAATACCCATAGCTTGTAATTTCCTATGAAGAAGTCGTTCGGAAGCAGCTCGTGCAATATTTGGCAAGAAGCTCCAAGGTCCCTATTGAGCAACCTTGCTAGCGCTCTCTACATAAGTAGTATAGGGTGAGCTGTAAACAAAAGAATTATTTACCTAGGTAAGACGGGGTCTTCTTCAAATCGGAGGACAATGATTATTGGTTGCACACAGACCTCACTGACGAGAGAGTGGTCAAGCGGGAAACCTTTAAAAGGAGCAGTTGTAGATTACTTCCTATTTGAAAGCGTTTGTTGAATAAGCTTTGTAAAAATATATGCGTGAGAAGAAGTCACGCAACACAGTTTTGAACAACACTGATGCATTCGCGTTTACGCGTGCAAGTGTCGAGAACGAGCCCCAACAGTATTTCAGTTTTGCGTTATATAAAGCGAATATTTAGCATTCCAGAGATAGCCCGCATCGGCTGTCATACGTTTGCGTATATTTCAGGCTCTTGGACTAAGCTTCTTTTGTACGACCATTCATGAGCACAGCCTAAAAGCTACAAATCTGCATAGTGCTCATGTTTGATTTACGCTACAGAGAGCGCCTAAAAGGATACAAGGCAAACATTTTTTTTCTCTCTCTTTTCCATCATCGCATAAAGGTATTGGTGCCGCGACGTATTGATTTATGCGATGTTATTTGAGCATGTGTCAAGTGTTTACTCATGGCGTCGTCTTATTCCCTTCTAAGATCTGTCTTCTATTTTTAGCCTAACGACTTATTTTTGTTCCTTGGTGAACACATTCACGACAACTTGTCACATACTGAGCGGCTGTTAAAGCCTCAATTGAACATGTTAGACACACTTACTATGAGAATCTGTGTACAAAAGCGAGTTTATGTAATGTGCTGGTGTACATCGAGCAAAGGACTGCAGTGGATATGTTCGAACAAAAGATCCAAATACAATGAAAAAAATTCTTTACGGAACCTAATGTCATGTTTGAAACATCCGTCACATCTTCTGTCAGATAGACATAAAACGAGCGAGAAGCTAGAGTGCGAGAGATAAAAATAAAGGATTGCGATACTTCGCAAGAAAAATTGACATACGGGTTGACAATGAAGTAGACATGAGTAACAACGTCTGAGATCCGTTGAGTTGCTCTGCGTCATTTTTAGAAAGACGAGTTTTATGAACGTCGAATACGAGCTACGCGTGGCTGCAAGAAATTGAGTTGGCGAGTCCTGGTGGCACCATCGTGACATTCGAGATTTGACATGCGCAGACAAGACGTACCAGGTAAGGCGACGCCCCAAAACAGTCAAAGAAAGACGAGTGCCTTAGCGTTCACCTACGCCCGCTAACAATGAAGCACGGGCGCGGAAAGCAGCAAAAATGTTCTGGAGGAGCCCCAGCTTATCGCATCTCCGCAGCCGGTCGTTCCAGAGGGTAGTGGTGGCCAAGCAAAGCCGTGATTTTTTTCGCGGCTGGGGACGCATGAAAGATGGATGAGGCAGCCCGGTAAAAAAATCACTCCGCCTTTTCAGCTGCTCCTGCTAAACTTTATTTTTCTGCTACGTCCCCTTATATAAACACAAACGTTAGAAGCATGTGCGCGCTACGTTTCTATTTGCTCAGCTGGGAGTGGACGGAAGTTAAGGCTACGGGGAGCCACATGGTGCGCGCTGTCAGATTAAGTTCGTAATGTCTGGTGTGGAAAAAAAAAGCCTTCCTCAAAAGAGAACAAGATTATTCAGTTTTCAAAGCTCTTACTCAGGGTGCTTGACAACCTTTTTCATCACAATTTTGGACGATGCTTAGTCCAAAGTTGGTTAGTCAGACTGAAGCGACAGATTTCAAAACATTGAAGCACTTAATTATTTTCACGAATACGTGCTCGAAAGAATGTTAAAAACAATTTTATGCCCATTAGCTCATTTTGCAGTTGTTGCTCGGCTATATTTCCTCTGGCATTTATTTATTTATTTAGTTAATTTTATTTGCTTTTCTCTTTATTTAAATCTACGTTACATGCCTCGATAGGCACTGCGTAAGTGGTACACATAGAAATGCATTGTTACAGGGCCAACTAAACACACAGCAGCAGTAATACCACGCAAGCGAATTGAAAACGATTTGTGGAATGTAAAATCGATATTAGCGGAATTTTATACAAGCTTACTTAAAGGGTTGCTGGTACCATTTTTCGAATGCGAGTTTACTCTGCCATAGAAATCTTCTGTTCACAAAGACAGCTCTGGGCAAGTGCAAAGCTCAGCAAATGCTCATACGATATTTTATTTTCGTATTAAAGTCAATTCTCCCATGGCACACTCACCGACATCGACACTAGTTTGACGTCAGGCTACAGTGCTTATTCTGATGACTTCACGCAGCAGTCTCGCTAGTTGTGATGACGTCAGGTACCAAAACTTCCGAAATGGCCGCTTATGTGTCAACAACGGAGCCACGGTGAAGAGCGGCTGTGGAAACGTCACGATATCTTGCGCGAGCACGTGACGAGAAATCCATACCGTGTTGTGACGTCAAGACACAGTAGGAACCGAAACTACCCAGTAAAAAGATAATGCGTTACTTTTTCAGGTTGCACTCACATTTAGCAGGGCGTTTTCTAGGCTCTTGAGGGGTTGGCCTTTCATTTGACGCAAGAAAACGACAAATGAAACTTTTCCTGTCAGTACCCCTTTCACGAAAAATCGGCAGTGATTATGTAATGTTTTCGTTGAAACATTGGTAGACGAGGGATTCAAATAACGATTACATGTGTTTCATAATCGAAAATACTAAAAAATTTACGTAGCGTAATAATGCTTCCAGGGTACAATAATACTTCCGGGGCGCATTAATGATTTATCTTGCTGAAACTTTTGCTTTGTAATATACCTATACCAGGGTTATTGATGAGCGCCACTCAGAATTCGTATATACATGGTCATGAAGAGCTTAACAGTCCTGCTGACAGGGCATTGAGTAGTTCTTCTTAAGGAACGCGATTCAGCGTTGGCAGTAACTCGTTACTTTTTTTTGTGTGTGCAAAATATTGCTCCCTGGAATTAAGCAGTTTAAGCAGTTCTTAATGGCTACAAAATTTGAGCATCTCTTTTGTTAGAACAAGCACATAATGAAAATTACTGTAAATTTGTTTAAAGTTTAGTGATATTTTCTATGCCAATAAGGCTGATTATGAAATATCATGTTGGTCTCTAGCCACATTGAGAAAAAAAAATGGCTTTAGCATGTTCCACAGACTTACTAGCCATTACTGGCAGCTTCATATGCCACAGTAACATCGGCGAGGCAAGTATTCTAGTTAAATTAAGTACTTCACGTAAAATCGTTCTTTGGGCGAAAAGTTTATGGTGAAATATAGACATGAGCTTTATAACAATGTTACTGAAAGCTCCTGTAGTCCACCGCGTTGGAACAAAAATTGAAGGACACTTTGTACATTCTAAAGTGTGTTCGGCGAAAGCGTGTGGCCGTTCCACTGACTATGCCATGTCTTTTACAGGGAAAGCTGTTATGAGATCACAACAAGGGTCGTTTCTGCGCCGTAGTTGTCCGCCGCCGCCGCCGCGCAGCCGCCGCCGGTGTCCGTAACCAATATCGCACGAAATAAGAAAAAAAACTAAACAAATAAAAAAAACACCTGTGACAGAATGGGAATCGAACCCGGGTCCTCTGCGTGGCAGCCCAGCACTCTGCCACTGAGCTACGCCACTGCTTGAAACTGCGGTGCAAACTGACCCTAGGCAGGCTTCATATCGGGTAAGGAATCGCGTTAACGTGTGTTGTAAAGCGTTTTAGAGCAGTAAAGTATGAACCAGGCGTCACACAATGTGAATTGCGTAACGAGTGGGTCGTGCAATGCTCCAACCCATTACAAAAGCCTGTGGCATAATTCTTCATCGTCGTCAGCCACAGCATCAACAAAGTGCACATATTTCGTTACAAGAGTGTAGAGGGCACCGCGCTTTTCTGAAGAATGACGAAGAATAGCATAGTAGACGCTTCCCCCACTACACAACAATTATGATGATTTATAGCGTAGTGGGTACCATGCAAGTAGGCTTGTAGTAGTTGCCCCAAGAGTGTTCAAAAAAGGCTAAAGGCCACTCTCCCAGCTTTCGCTGTGGCTGTGCTGCGCCTTCTGCGCAGGCCTGGCGGTTTTTTTTCTTTTACACTCTCAGTGGGATAACACACAAAGCGAATGTGTGCGTGTTTTCTTTTTTAATTTTTTACCGCGAGTTGCAGCGAGACGCGAGACTAATCTTCCTCCGTTCGCATGCGTTAGTATTTTCTCGCGCTTTGTGCATTCTGCAAACGCCAGAGCGTTCCAGCGCTTAAATGACCGGCCCTTCGTAAATTAGAAGGTGTATTCCGTGAACGCCTGTGTCCATTGAGACAGCGTCGGTCAGAATGATTGCAAGCGCTGGGCACAGCGAAGCTACCCAAGCAAAGAGCGAGCGCTGTAGAGTCCGACGCGACCGGCGTCCGTTTGCGCATCCCGGCGGCCACCTGGCTCCGTGCCAAAGCTCGGATGGACGGGACGGACGGACATGGACGGACGGACAGACGGACGGACGGACGGACGGACGGACGGACAGACAGACAGACAGACAGACAGACAGACAGACAGACAGACAGACAGACAGACAGACAGACAGACAGACGGACGGACGGACGGACGGACGGACGGACAGACGGACAGACGGACGGATAGACGGACAGACGGACGGACGGACGGACACCGGTCGGACGGACAGACGGACGGATGGACAGACGGACGGACAGACGGACGGACGGACGGACGGACGGACGGACGGACGGACGGACAGACGGATGGACGGACGGATGGACAGACGGACGGACGGACGGACGGACAGACGGACGGACACCGGACGGACGGGCACCGGACGGACAGATGGACGGGCGGACGGACAGACGGACAGACGGACGGATGGACGGAGGAACACTGGACGGACGCACGGACAGACGGAGAGATGGACGGACGGACAGACGGAGAGATGGACGGACGGACGGACAGACGGAGAGACGGACGGACGGACGGACGGACAGACGGGCGGATGGACGGACACCGGACGGACAGACGGACGGACGGACGGACGGACGGACGGACGGACGGACACCTGACGGACGGACACCGGACGCCGGACGGACACCGGACGCCGGACGGACACCGGTCGGACGGACACCGGACGGACACCCGATGGACGTGAGCATGAGACATTAAAGGCTTTCGACTTAATAATTGCTGTGCTTGGCTACTGATCTGAAGGTCGCGTGTTTGATCCCGGCCGCAGCGGCTGCATTTCGATGGAGACAAAATGCTAGAGGCCAGCTTACTGTGCGATGCCAGTGCACGTTATAGAACACCAAATGGACGAAATTTCCGGAACCCTCATCAACGGCGTCCTCACAATCACGTCATGCTTTTGGGGCGTAAGAGCCTAGATACCATTATTATTAAGTTCCTTCAGTGAAGACGCAGTGATTCAAGCTTCTGATCTCAGAGTATTGTCAGAAGTGGCGTGCGCTACCTTTTTAGGGTAACAGTAACAGTAGCGCCTAACCTTTTTACGTAATAAATGTGGGGTGGTAGCGGGTTCCTTTTTTGGTTGCGTAACGAGTAACGCATTTAGTTATCTTTTTCTGGTAACGCCTGCCACACTGATCATTATGTGCAGAACAATGAAGAAATTGTAAAACGATACGGGCATTATTGCATTTGCTAAAATGCACAGCCCTGAATCATCTTGCATTATAGTTTCAGTCTCCTCATCCCGATGACGCGGTACTTTCATTCCTCTTGATTCATTCCTTTCATTTCGTAAACCCGTGCGCAGGGCAGCAAACAGGACGATCGCATTGTTTGACTTTTCGGCTTCGTTCCCATTTTCTTTCACTGTCTTTATCGAGACTTTCAAGCTTTTTTCAGTGCCATATATCAGCCGGATGCGTAGCGTTAGCACCAGTGTTTCGTTTCTTTGCACAATATTTACTTATTTACCGTTCTCCGATAAAAGTATAGGCATAAGGGTTGATGGACTATATTTCAAGTTATTAGGTAAAGAATTACGACGGGGGAGGACACCAACGTCTCCGAATACTCATCTATGTTTACATATTGTGAGCGTGGTGCCTATAGGCACGCCCATCTCTCCTATTATCGAGCAGGCTTCTGAAACTCTCTACAGGGTCAGTTCCATATCCCTCCCCCCTTCCTTCACCATTGGACAACGCCGCTGAGCCATGCGCGGTGGGCCCTGTATTTTTCATGGCTTGTCAAGGCGACAGCAATCATTGTTGTCTGACGGCGCTGCCCGTTTCACCAGCATGGGGCGACAAGGCAGAGTGCTAATAAAGGGAAAGTAGACAACCACCCATTTGTAGCACAAATGTGCTACAAATGGGTGGTTGTCTACTTTCCCTTTATTAACCCTTCCGCCACCTTGCGGGTTTCCGCAGAACTTATTTGCAAGGCAGAGTGCTCTTGTACGAGCTGCATACGATGACAACACAGGTGGCTATGGCGTCAAAGGAGATGTAGTGCGATATGCAGCGATGAAGAAGAGGCACTTCGTTCAAACGAGTACCATCAAGCCATGGCGCTTGGACAGATGAGGGGATTCAGCTGAGTAATGTGAAGAACAATGAAAAGATAGAACAACGAAAATGCTAGTCACGATGTGCATACAAAGAAGCTTCCACGGACTGCGATCTACGGAGGAAGAGAGGCCACAGTTTGGATGCTTGTAATATGTTTATGCGTGCCTACGCGTGTTTGCGTGCGTGTGTATGTAGAGGATTGAGATACACGGCGATAAAAACGCGTCTTAGAAGAGCGAAGAGGAAATAACTAGAGGATAAAACAAACGACAAACAAACAATTTATCATCGGTTCTTTAAAAACCCACCGGTAGCCTCTATAGTAATGTATAGGGCTGAAGAAGGCGCTTGCGCGTTCTGAAATTTTGCGTTGTTCGATGATAAATGGGAAATAAATGCAGTAACATTACACCAAAGGATTTCAGGATCACCCTGTATATTTTTTCGCGTGATCACAGTGTAATTTTCTTGCCAATTGATTCCTTGAATAACTCTCCTCGTCCAAACCAATGTTGGGTTTACAATAAATTAGGATTTCTTGATGCTACCCAGCTCACGAGAGAGAAAAAGACAAAGATTAACCACGTTTTACCTGGTTTGATACCCTACAGTGGGGAAGGGAGAAGAGGGTGAAAGAATAGAGAAAGAAAGGAGGCAAAGAGAGAACAGCTTGGACACGCGCACACGTAACAGCGTTCACCGTGGGGACTCACAAGATGATTAAACTGTTTTCTCAAAGCCAGCTTCACCAGCTATCTACAAGAACATTTACCTGATAAACAGGAGAGGGGGGAATATGTGAAGTCCTTAAGGCATCTATAGTACAAAAAAAATAACAACAATACATTTCCCTTGAAATATATATATACAAAATCACGTGTTCACCTTTAGTGATTTTGTTTCCTTTTCTAGGTCGAGTGTATTCGTGGCGGAAAGCGTTAAGTGCAATTCTTGAGAAATGTAGCACCTATGCTGTCGTCACGTTCTAAAAATTAAATATGTATATCAGCGAGTACTACTGGAAAGAATCTAAAAACGTTCGGCGTTGTAATGTTCCACGAAATGGCCTAGAATAACGTCCCTCGGCAAGAGATTCTGACGAACTTGAATAAGCGCAACATCATAAGAAATGCATGAAGAGAAGATATTACGGTGGTGCCCTAATCCCATTCCAAGGTGACTTGTTGGAACAAGGAGACATTTTCCTTGTTCTTCAATAAAGCCAGAATTGCATGGGTGGAAAAAGGAACATTAATTTTTATTGCGCACACCCCTGCATTACCGTCATCGTCAAGACCCGGCATTTCAGCTTCGTATGTTTTTATCAAGCTTTATGTCCTCGTACGTAAATACCTTCATGTCATGCAGTTCCCAAGCAGTGTAGGCATAGAAAGAAAGAAAAAAAGAAGGAAAAGAAAGATAAAACAAAGCAAATGAAAAGACAGAAAGAGAGAAAGAAAGGAAGAAAGCAGGAAAGAAAGAAAGAAAGAAAGAAAGAAAGAAAGAAAGAAAGAAAGAAAGAAAGAAAGAAAGAAAGGAAGAAAGAAAGAAAGGAAGAAAGAAAGAAAGAAAGAAAGAAAGAAAGAAAGAAAGAAAGAAAGAAAGAAAGAAAGAAAGAAAGAAAGAAAGAAAGAAAGAAAGAAAGAAAGAAAGAAAGAAAGAAAGAAAGAAAGAAAGAAAGAAAGAAAGAAAGAAAGAAAGAAAGAAAGAAAGAAAGAAAGAAAGAAAGAAAGAAAGAAAGAAAGAAAGAAAGAAAGAAAGAAAGAATAGGACTAGCACATCATGCCGGAACATAGTTAAGGTTACATTTAGATGGAGCTGGCGTTTATAAACAGGGTACCTGTTTTCAGAGCAAGCCTATCTTGTTTAATTTCCGGTATACCGACCAAGAAATACTTAATGCTGTTGTGTGGTGCTCTTGTATCTGTAGTTACTTTTTTTACGCTTGTTCCGTGACATTCATTTCCTTCTCTGGCAGTGATTTGAAACGAGCCAGGTCAAACGAGTCAGTCATCGCGAGTCAGATCACTGGTTTCATAAGCTGCAGCTCTGACGCATGGCTATTGCCAATAACGAGGCAACGTCGCTGTGAACGCACAGTAAATCAAGAAATGATGATGATGACGATGATGTAGATTTCGTGGCGCATGCGCGCTAAGGATGTTGAACCAAGACTATATAAATATTAAATAAAAAGACATGGCAACGAACAGGCAGTTGTTGACTAACTGATAGAAAATATGGAAGACATGTCGACCTGAGGCTGCAGCTATCATACAATGAAAATATGAGTAATCAACTTCACCCGAATTAATTGGGATCATATAAAAGATCGAGGTAAGAGAAATCAAAACTGTAATTACTATTATTGTTGCATTTAAACAATATACCAAAGAGGATAAAACATCCCTGTGACTATAAACCAATATAGCAGCACCAAATGAGAAACTAAGTTGGACACTCAGCCATATTCCATATCGATGCTGAGTAACACAGGGGAAGAAATTCAAAGCGTTGTAACAGCATAGGACAAGCACAATGGAATGGTGGGTCTTAATATTAATAGGCAGAAACCTAGTTCAAGGTCTCGGACAGAGCAATGGTTTGCGATTTGTAGCTAGTAAATGGCAGTGGTAAAGAATACGTCTACTTAGGGCTGGTAGCGACTCGGCACCTGCGACTTCGATAGAACAAAGGTTCTTTTCTGCTTACTATGGAGCACCATTTAGGCAAAGTATTCTGGCTCGTGTACCTGGATATCCGGGTTGCTTGAATGTAAGGTTCCCGAACGTATGAATCTGCTTCCTTCTTACCGGGCCACAGCTGTTCTACATGTAAAACCCTATATCTACGTCAAGAACAGTGAAGCACCGGAGCCGGTATCAGCATTTCTGGAAGAGCTTTTTATTGAGCTATTTTAGATTGAGCTTTCCGTTTTGAATATATTTATCCTCACGTATATCCCCAACAAAACTAGCAGTTGTTCCGTGTACGAATACAACCGATGAGCGAAGCTCCTTAGAAATGGGACGCATGCGGCGTTCGGCACGCGCGGCGTTTGACTGGCCAGGCAATGGACCAACCACTGGGCGGACGACAGGGTGAAGCGATGGTTTCGCGCGTTCGCCGGTTTGAGGAGAGAGGGCAGAACCAAAGAAAGAGGGAGAGGGAGACTAATCTGCCTCCGTTTCGCATGCGTTCGTATTCTCGAGCTTTGCGCATCCTGCAGACGCCATCCGCGTTCCAGCGCTCATAAAGCTCATTTATCCTCCCGCGTGAGGGGGAGACGCCACAGCTGGCACAGTGCCAGGGAGCTTCAACGGCGACGGCGGCGGCGGGGTGCTGGCCTAAGGAACTTCGCTCCTAAAAAGAAGGAAGCATACATGTTCGCTTCGCAACGTTTCTTAGTCTAAAAATATGCGAGGAGCACCTGAACAGCGACACTCCTAATGGCGGGCGTTCCCTCCGAAAATATCTCGTTTACTTTATTAGGCAGATCTCTGCAGATCTCTTTTCTTTCTTGTCAGGCATTGATGTTGATGCAATCGATCTAAAATACGCTAGGTCGGAAAGCCTTTCTCCTAATACTCCTAAGGCTTCATGTATACGAAAAGTTGAGGCTGTTTCACTGTTCTGTGAGTTCCCCACCTGCTGCTGCTTTCTTCAAACTGCTGTATGAGATTTTTTCTGTTTGCCGTGTACTACGGTTAACGGAATAGAAAAGCAAAACGACATTAATATAAATATCGATGTAAAGATGATCCGCAATAGCGAGAAGTATAAATAAGATAGAAGGTCAGTTAGCATTTTTGCGCATATTTCGGCTACGTAAAATAAATCTCTCACGGAGTGCAGGAACCGCGTAACGTTGCCTTTGGGTGAGGGCGAAATCCAATGCGCATACAATGAGTCATTAGCACTGCACTGTGCTCACTTAGATTCTACGCTGCCTAACACAAGCCGTGAACCACTCACAGCAACTTATACGAGGGTTGTTCAAAGACTAAGGGCCGTTCGCTAATATGTATATATTTAGGCGTCAGAATAAAGATTTATCTGAGCAAGGCCATCTCTTCATTCTTCATCAAGGTGCTGAAGTTATCTTTTAGGCTCAGTAGTCGTCGGCTTGAAGGGCAACCGAGATGAAACTGTCCGCGAGAATCCTTACTCCCGCCAGTTGGGACGTGCGAGCTGTAATTCGATTTTTGCAGGAAAAGGGGTCATCAGCTTCTCAAATTCATGGCGAGTTGTGCCTAGTTTACGAACCGACAGTGAGGAGCGAAAGAAAAGTCAGAAAATGGGGTCGATACTTCACAAATCACCGCACGATTTGCACGACCAAGAGCGGAGTGGCAGGTTCAGCATCAAAACGAATTAAACTGTTCAACAAATGGTCCGAGAATTGCGATTAGATCGACGACTACACAGTTTGTAGTCTGTCGGATAGATTTGCTTTTGTTGAATGCTCTATAATTTACACGATTGTAACTGAAAAGCTCGGAATTCACAAAGTGTGCGCAAGCTGGAAACCAAAAATGCCTACCGACCAACTCAAACAGCCCAAAAAAATCCCGGCGACCTTTTTATGCAGAGGGACTAAAGAAACTGGTGCAGCGGTACGAAAAGTGCTTAAGTTCACGGTGACTATGTAGAAAAGTGAACTAGGCTACTATTAAACTAAACCAGCCAACAGAAAATTTTACTAGTGAATATTTATTTTTTCGGGACCAAATGGTCCTTACTTTTTGAATGACCCTTGAATTATAAGCGCTACGAAACAGAACGTATTCGACAGAACCTGTTTGATAGTCACTTCGGTCAAAGAAACAAAAAGGACGCATCACGCCTGTATAAGGAAAGACATCTTGGGATTAATGCCTGAATAAATATAAGACGGCTGCCTTCAGCCATTCCATATCGGTGTAAAAATGCGACTTGACAAAAGGAAATGTGGACAGAGAAATGCAGATTGCGCAAATGATACAGTATAGAAGCGCGTTTCGTTACAGAACACGCTAAGGATTTACAAATGACAGCTATATGCTGGCCTCAGCGCGTGCGATTCGACGTGCGAAGAGTGTTTCTTATGCACCGGTGGGTTTTAGGAACACTCACACAAACGTACAACGAATAGGGCGTGGGAGCGCATGCTGGTGGGACGGAAAGGAAAGTAAGCAGTGCGGAAAATCTGCGTGCCGAGGCTACGTCAGCACATCCTGTTTTTGCAACCCTCTTGCCGCCAAAAAGCGCGGCTGGCGATAGTTCCGCGAAAAATCGCAACGTTTGCGCCCCGACTCGAAGCCGACGCGGCTTCCTCCTCCTCTCCTTCGTGCGGAGTGTATGTACGAGCATCTCGAGCAACAGACTGGAATATATCGTAATCACGATAAGCAAAAGCATGGTGTTGCGTATCTCCGGCACTAAACTAAGCCAGTGAGCATGCTCTCGAAAACCGGTATTGACTGACGATTAAGAGTAATGTCCATGAAGGATGCCCCCGAGTGGCTTGTTTTTCAAAGGACCAAATGGATGTTTTCGGCGACCCTTTTTCTGAAACTTCCGTAGAGCACACTGTAGTGCTTTTAGAGTATCGCTGGTTCCGCCGTTAGAATATAAGTTTCCATCTGCCACTAATTTGCTGCCATGACATGGTATATGGCATGGCCTACATGGTGAATAGGTGGCCACCTATACATCTTGAAAGCAGTTCGCGCTCTGCCTTATGCGAGTGCTCCTGTTTCGTCTGTAAGAAGTCGTGTTAGTCTAATCGTATCAGTAATGTTTACGCCACCATCTTGATTTGGCTTTTGAAAACATTTTCTTTACGATGATTGGCCGCCCGAAAGCCCCGAAGTGTCCACAATAAATTTCTATACGCCTGCACCCCACGCGCTTGAGCCTATTTGGTGCCGTAGAGCAACAGAAAAAATCCTGGTTATAGATGCCTTCTTATGTCTACTGTGAGAGAGTTCAGTATATAGCGTTAATGGGTGCGATGGGTGCCGTATTGTTTTTCATCTACACGGAGTGTGTTGTGGTGTCAAACTCAGGACATCTGGTGTTAGCTCCTACTTAGCACACTTTGTGTTAGATGAGATTATCAAAGATGAAAGCGTTCTCAGTTTTTTACAAGGTTCAGATACGGGACTTGTTTGGTATTCCCATTGTAGGTGCTACGTACAGAGCGTACAAAGGCAAAGGACATAAAGGACGGCAATGTTGTGTGCTGCTTCCGGGACGTAGCAGTTGGTGGTTAACATGTACTGGTAGCAGGGCGTAGCAGCTTAGCATGTTTTGGTAGTGCATGATTACAACACCGGATCCTGGCATTTCTCTTGTTCAAGCGAGTTCCAAAGTGTAGTTAGCCGTGTCAAAGCTTGTGCCGCCTTTCGGTAATTGAGTTAGCGAGACCAAAAAGTCTTAACGAACTTCAGGCGTTCAAAGTTTTTTGAAGGCATTTATTTACCCTGTACGTATTTTTGAATTACTGTATTCAGAATTATCGAAGTGTTTTTGAGTTTACTGAGAACTGAACAAACCGAGGTTGCATCAGGCAGTATAATCGACAAGCACAAATGACAGCAATATTAGCTTCAACTTGGCACTAAGGTAGGTTTCGTGGGCACACACAGCCACATACTATATGCCTTATATGGCGTGTATACGCGTACAAAGTAAAATAAATACAGGGAATGGCAGCTACTGAGCGTAAAAGCTTTGTCTTTGTACGAGTAGAAAATTCCTCAAGATACTGTCTAGAGGCATTGAAGGAGGACATACTAGTGTCTGAACAGGCTTTCAAGCGTTGAAACAAGAAAACAAAAAGGCAGGAGAGAGGGCGCTATCTGACAGGCCAGTGCTTTGAGGAAGAAAGGTGACTCGTAGAATCCTGTACCAGCCTCGTTCAGAGCATTTTGTTTAGCCTAGCTACATGAAATCGACCGAAAGAAGGATTTGAAGGGGGTGCTCTCTGTCTTGTATGTCGCAGAGCTGTGTTTGCAAGTAATGGAAAGCGTCTCCCTCAAGAGCGACGGTTGGGTGCATATCATTTAAAGCAGCACAAACAAGTTGTTTCCACTTATTTAGAGATACGATAATAACGCATTATTAATGGTCGTTCTTATTCGGTGTATGTCGGATAAAATTTCCGGCCTCTCATTTCTATATTTATAAAACATATCTATGTAAAAAATGCTGCGCCGTGCTTCCTTGTAATGTCGGTGCATTAGGTAGCCCAATGTATAACGTGACATCTTCTGGTTGCAGATTTTACTTGCTAATTACAGCCTGAGCGCAATGCAAAATTATAGCATTTGTTTTGTTTTTCTTTTGTTCTAGACAGCGCCAGCTCTTATATTTGTGAGTAAATAAATTTTAATTTAGTACTTAACTGAGAATAAAAGAAAAAGTCAAAATTATAGGGTGTGTTCAGATAAGAACGTCGGTGCATGTCCGCCGACCCCCTTTAATTTCGCCGAAAAAAATATATTTTGTTTTCCGAGTCCCCCATGACCACAAAACCACTTTTGGTTTCGCGAGAAAAAAAATTTCACCTTCTTTAAAAAAATTCACAAGTGTCCACTGAGCCGCCACCGCCTCTTTCGAATTTCGCGAAAATGGGATTCCGATGAGACGCTACAAAAACACTATTCTAGCTGTAGGTCCGAAAAGTTTTCTCCACATACTACGGATAGTTTGCCTTGAGAAAAAATTATTACTTTGCAGTTATGATGTTGTTCTGTTAAGAAAAAAAATCGCGAAATCGACACAAAGCTCAATAATGCTCCCATTCAAGATTTTTTTCCTCCGCAAGTATAAACGCCAGACTTCCCAAAGTTTCTAAAAACATTGCCCTATGTTTGGTGAACAAGTGTGCTTAACGAAATACCTGAGAGTGGCTTCAAACGTTAACCAGAAATGTTCAACTGAGGACATGTCCCTCAAAATGCAATATTTTGAAGATCATTTAAAAAAAAACACCATCTTCGATTTTCTTTAAACTCTCCAGAATTACAGCCAAGCACGTGTTCTAACTTAATCTGTAAAAACATGTTGCATTATTTTTGTGAGGTCGGAACTACGAAGCACGAAATGTGGCCAAATTGACGTATAGTGAGTAACCACAACATTGAGCGAGCATGAAGCAATAGTTGCCATTATCGTTATTTTTAGGTCTCGAATGTCTTCTGTGGACTGACGGATTGTCAGGAATAAAACAGGAACAGTTGCTTTTGAAGAGGAAATTATTACTACATTTTTTACGCAAATCACAAAAACTTCTACGCGGGTCCCAGCCACTGAGCATGCCGCGATAATGAGTCGCACTCTTCGCAGGAATTGCTTTCAAACTTTTTCGCGCATGTGAGCCTGCGTACGCCTCATAAAGGGGGTGGCTGGAGAGGATCCACCGCTGGATATTCCTCGCTTCCCGTGGCACGTCGGTAATGTGATAACGCAGACGGTGCGTGTCGGCACAAGCGGTCCTTCTGCAGCCCGACCGCGCAATAGTTGGAGCAATAGTTGCCATTATCGTTATTTTTAGGTCCTGAATGTCATCTGTTGTGCTCGAGGGACAACAGCTTGACAGATAAAACCAAAGAGGGCAAATTTGATCATTTGCGTGCGTGCACGCGTCGTAGTTTTGGTCCTGGCGTAAGGACTAACCGCAAGATTTCTAGAAAGGTAGTCAATCGACCTCTCGGAAGGAACTGTTTATTTACCCCTATTGTATACACAGGGAGTCATAGTCACAAGTCGTAGTCAGACAAGTTAGACAGTCACAAACGTCACTGAAGCACTTGTGCGTATCTTGCTCCTGGTGAAGCAACCTTGTGCACACAACTCATTTCGGCCTCAAGGAGGAGAACTTCGTGAGCTCGATCCCTGTGTCAGGGTGAGCCGCTGTCGACGAAATGTTTCCTGAATGGACCTGGTCATCAGCCGTTTTGAAACGTACTCTTTTTTTTCCTTTACAACTAATTGCAATGAAATCTTTCTTGTTTGAGCTTTGTTGGGTGGAGTTGAGCTCATCGTCAGTATAGTATTTCATTGCAGCCTGTATGTTTTCGGGCTTCAGCTTCGATCTGGTGTAGAGGTTCTGATTTGACCACATCCGGGTGTCTGTATTTTCTGGATTTCCGAATGAGGTGCCGAGTTGCGGATGGAAATCTCTTGATGAGAAAGGTTCACAGGGAGCAATGTCAGGAGGCGGTAGCGTTCATAGTATGATTCGCAGGTATCGAATGTGTGCTTTAGGTTGCGCAGCCACTCGCGACACTGTTGCAGGTTTCCGCTGAAGGACCAGGTTCCTCTGTAGTGCCGTACGCTACTGTAAGGACAGCAGAAATTGTCCTGGAGATAGCGCCCTCGATCTCCGCTCTCTTACGCTTGGCGTAAGACACTCGGCATTGTGCTTTCACTTTCGCCGGAATTTTCAGGGTTGTCACGTCGGTTGTCTTAACGAGTACGTTTAGCTCTTCGGCAACAATTTGTTCGGGAACAAAATTTGCGTCAGACTGAGATGCATCTGGAGACTCTACGGCGATCTGTTTCAAGCGGTTGAAACAGCTCTGGCACAAAATGTCGGTTTCTCTGATGGATGAGGCTTTTTTCTGGCATGCGCTTCCTTAGTAAGGCGATATTCAAATCTTTCACACATCAAAAGTTCCGCTTTTAGGCAATCTTCTTCGTATGCCTCTTTGGTTAGTCAGCGAAAACGCTCGCTCTGAGCTCCACAACGTGGCCATCAATATCAGGGGAGTGTAATACGCGCACGCGTACTCACGTTCGTTCACCAGCAGAGGACTGCCAGGTTGTCGACGACGAACGGAAGTGAAAGCCGACGTTCTCTTATTACTTCGACCTTGCTTAAGCGAGTTGAGCTGTTTCTTGTTTATGTTATTTCTTTCTTTTTTTTTCTTTTTTTTTTTCGGGAGCGGGCGAGCGCGGTCAGGCTGCAGAAGGACCGCTTGTGCCGACACGCACCGTCTGCGTTATCACATTACCGATGTGCCACGGGAAGCGAGGAATATCCAGCGGTGGATCCTCTCCAGCCACCTCCTTTATGAGGCGTACGCAGGCTCACATGCGCGAAAAAGTTTGAAAGCGATTCCTGCGAAGAGTGCGACTCATTATCGCGGCATGCTCAGTGGCTGGGACCCGTGTAGAAGTTTTTGTGATTTGCGTAAAAAAAATGTAGTAATAATTTCCTCTTCAAAAGAAACTGTTCCTGTTTGATTCCTGACAATCCGTCAATCCACGGAAGACATTCGAGACCTAAAAATAACGATAATGGCAACTATTGCTTCATGCTCCCTCAATGTTGTGGTTACTCACTATACGTCAATTTGGCCACATTTCGTGCTTCGTAGTTCCGACCTCACAAAAATAATGCAACATGTTTTTACAGATTAAGTTAGAACACGTGCTTGGCTGTAATTCTGGAGAGTTTAAAGAAAATCGAAGATGGTGTTTTTTTTTAAATGATCTTCAAAATATTGCATTTTGAGGGACATGTCCTCAGTTGAACATTTCTGGTTAACGTTTGAAGCCACTCTCAGGTATTTCGTTAAGCACACTTGTTCACCAAACATAGGGCAATGTTTTTAGAAACTTTGGGAAGTCTGGCGTTTATACTTGCGGAGGAAAAAAAATCTTGAATGGGAGCATTATTGAGCTTTGTGTCGATTTCGCGATTTTTTTTCTTAACAGAACAACATCATAACTGCAAAGTAATAATTTTTTCTCAAGGCAAACTATCCGTAGTATGTGGAGAAAACTTTTCGGACCTACAGCTAGAATAGTGTTTTTGTAGCGTCTCATCGGAATCCCATTTTCGCGAAATTCGAAAGAGGCGGTGGCGGCTCAGTGGACACTTGTGAATTTTTTTAAAGAAGGTGAAATTTTTTTCTCGCGAAACCAAAAGTGGTTTTGTGGTCATGGGGACTCGGAAAACAAAATATATTTTTTTCGGCGAAATTAAAGGGGGGTCGGCGGACATGCACCGACGTTCTTATCTGAACACACCCTATATATTTACAAATATCTGATAGCCATATATGAAGCATGGTAACAATGGTTTATTGAAGTTCATAACTTCATACTAATACCAAATCTAATGATTAACCCCGTAATCATTACAACGAGCTAAAGAACACCAGGTGGTCAAAATTCTAGAGCATTCCGCTACGGCGTCCCTCATAATTATATCATGTGTTTGGGACGTAAAATCTAGACAATTAATACTTATATTACCTCTCTACGTTTCTCCCTTTGCTGTCCTCAACTTTTGCGTTCAGCTCACACCAAGTGGATAATGACGTCCCAAAGTTGTCCACTTGTAGAAGCGCTCAATAATGAAATGCCGGGAAACAAAAGCATGGGAAGCATGGTATGAGATGTCACTGCTGCCAAGTTTCCATTATTGCGTGTTTTGAAAACCACTTCAGGTCCTTCTTAAGTATCAGTGCGTAAATGATTTCGTTGTGGCCAAAAAACGTCGGCGAATACTGCAGCAGTATAGCGAAGGAACATTACCAGAAACGTGAAACAATAACAAACCACAAATTGTGGCTCCTGAATTGGGATACAATTGCCTGCTTACAGACAGGACTTATTGATGTACTCAGTATTGTTGCAGTATATACGTTGCAGTATGCCGAGTACTTGAAAATTCTTCCAGTTTGAATCGTCCTGACCAAAGTTCAGTGTATCTGGAAGTTTCCGGGGTGTAAAAGTTATAGTTCCTGATGCTTTTTTGCAGCCACTAGCGACAGAGCAATACTGGTGACGACAAGGCTAACATTCGTGACTCATTAACACCCGGCTCCTCGTCATTCCTGTAACCGACTGGTACACGCGCAAAGTTGGCTGCTTTGAAACTACAAGAAAAGTTTCCCGTAGAAATATGTACGGTTTCTAAAACTATTGTAATGAAGCAGATGCACCAACGCGTATGCGCCTGCGGAAGATGATAAAGACTGGTGCTGTGATTTCGCAAGAGCCTGTGCTGTTCGCTGGCCTTGCAGTGCTGGAACATGCGGTCATTCTTCATCAATACACGACCTCATCGCATCAGTGAACCCCATCAATAAACTTATTTGCATTTGGTGGAGGTGCAGGGTCCTGCTCCATTACACTATCAAATATATAAATAGCGTAGATTTATGCGTAAATTAGCTCTCGATTTTTACTGCTCTTCTTTATCGTGCAGTCACACAATTACGACGAACATTCATCCTGATCTTATCTCTGTGTGCCCACCGAATGTAGCAAAACTTGCATGCGCATGAAGGTAACTGACTTCGCTTAACGAATCAAAACCAAAGCAGGAAACATCGAGCCCGCTTTGTCAAAGGCGGTTTATTACTGCAGAGTGAGCCATATATTTTTTGTGATTATTTCGAATAATTCATTCTCTCAGGAAAACTTGATAAGAAGAGGCATCGATGGGGCCGTGTGCTGGGTTGATAGTGGATTTCGCGCTTCATAAAGGCGGACTCATATTTCTTCGCTGGGGCCCTTATCATGCAGAGAAAGCTTTTCGTTATGGTCTGCAGCAAAGAAATTGTAATGGTACGGTTGGGGAGGAGTCTGTTAGTTAAACAGCGAGTAAACATGCTGTGCGTTTGAGGAGAAAGCTGATAGGAGGGCGTCGAACAATTCATAGTGTAATAACCGTTATAAATGGCCTTATTGTAGCTCCAGAACATCGCAGTTTGCCAATGTAGACAAGTTTGCAGTAGGTTTTGAGACAACTTATAAGTGTTGGTTTTTTGTGAACAAATATTATGTTTGGTAGGGTTGAAGAGTTATTGCGTTTTGTGCGGGAGTTTATCGTGAAAGTGCCAGCTTGTTCCACATGAGATGTCAGTGACGATATTGCCACGGCACGGCGATATTCGCAGCCTCACACCTCTGAGGTTGCAACCATGGTTCGTGTGAAGTTTTCATGGTCACTGCACGAGTTTTATTTTATATCAATGGTGATGTTTCAGCATGTTGCGTAGTTTTGCACGGTGGCAGCGCCATACGACTTTTCGTTTAAAACTCGGGATTTTTACGAGATGTAGGTTCACGTGACTGCGTGTGTTTATGGCTAACTGAATTGTTCATTATGTCAAATTGTAATAAGAATTAACCATAGCCAAAAGATGCAATTAAGAAAGAAAAGAATCCCACAAAGTACCACAAGAATGTGCATTATTTTTCAGTAATGATTGAACTAGCCGTATTCGAAAGCAGCTAAGTGTATATCTGAGATATACACTTAGTCTAAGTGTATATCTGAGATAACGCCATGTTCGTTATGACTAGATAAGGTGGCCATCATGGTGTTGGTAGCAAAATAAAGGGCTACAACACAGGCGTGACCAACAAATTGACGAATGAGAGAATATATTAGGCCTAGTCACATAAGCAATAGCTATTTACTGTGCGCAGTAATCTGACGTGACAGTAAGCAAGGCTACTGTTACAGCTACAAGTCAAAATGGTTGTTTCGCATAAATAAATGGAAAAATGCAGAAAAAACTGTCAGATAGAATTTACCCAAACGGATTAACAACATTCAATTCCTATCCAAACTCATTACTGCGGTTCCCAAGCCCCCATTGTTGAATTAGCAGGGACAGTTGGGCGAGTTGGGCGAGTTGGTAATATAAACACTTTCACCAGGTCTGTCTTTTTTAAGGATGAACCCCATTGTTCGGCTCATTTCAGGGGCCCAGTGCAGCAGTAATGTTTACTGCGCTGCCGAAATTGCCTATTGCACGCAAACAGGTAGTACTCATGCATATTTTACTGAGACGTTATCGCTAACAACGTTTCGCATTACATGGAAGTGAAGGTGTACGAACCAGTAATACCGTATTTTATGGGCATATCGCACTTGTTTTACTGCTTTGGCATGTCGTCGCCCTTGTTTTTAGTTACGACGGGTTGCTCCGTCAACAAAGTGGCTTGCGTATGAAAAAAAAATGAAGCGTTGCATCGAAAACTCTTGCACCAACAGCACAGCAGTTGAATAAAGTCTCTTTGCGACGAGAATCTCTGAAACACCTCGCAACCAGGAGGCTCTATCTAAAAAACACCAATCATCTAGTCTGATATTATAGCGTATGTATGACTGCGCTTCTTAGTGTTGTTTACTTGGAGTACGTAGAATGACAGAATCAAGAAGAAATAATATACATGGTGATGTGCTGGTTAGCAAGCCAATCGAGGGAGTATTATAGCGGAAACTGAGTGTAGTATTATCAATTTGGCTTTTATTTCACTCCTACTTAGCGAAACAATGACAATGTGAAAGAAATATAGCCAGGCCATTAAACTGTCTACATGTTCAAACCAAAAGAAAATGTAGCAATAGAAGAAAGTAAATTTAATTGAACGTGAATGAAAAGAAAAGAAAATGGCAGTCATAACATAAATTGCCAGAATATCTCCAAAGGCTACACGAGAAAGTGTTTCAAAACTGCCATCCAATGAACGAGCACTGGCTCTTCAATTAGCAGGCCTTAGTCAAAGGCTCACATGTTCTTCATAATACACAATGACACCTCTGAGTGCAACCTTGATTCCTTGGCATCCGAATAGGCTCTTTGGCTAAATTTGGCTCTGGCTTCCTCTCGGCTTTGTGCCATAACGGTCTCCTACACGACCAACTTTTACGAGGGGGTTGGGTGTTCGGTTCCGAAGCCATTAATAGAATGGCCTCTATGGCTCGACTGGTTCCCCGCATCGGGCAAGTGGGCAGTCACTCTAACGACCTCGGACGCTCCGCGATCCCGGCTGTCGGTGAGCATCGGAAGAGTGACACAAGGCTGTGCCCACTCTATAGCCAGTATGTCCTACTCGGCTCAACTGATAACAACGAACGCTGAGTCCAATTAAACTGTGATCATAACGAAATATGTCCAATATCCAAAAAAGCGATAGATCTACCTCGTATGATTGCCCCTCGCTATCAAATTGTGTATGTTCATGGGAAATGTAATTTGAGCAGGCAAGCACAGTGGATGTTCTAATTCTTTTCTTCTTCTCTTCCTCTCTCGCTCTCTTCATGCGGCTGTATGGGTTTATAGACGATTTTCCGCAGCTGGTTTCTTTAATCAAAACTAGATGGCGCCACCACTGCACCGTGGCCGTCTCCTACCACGGCCGTCTCGTCTTGGCCTTTGGCAGCGCTGCTCAATTTGTCTGCATCCGCGTCGCGTCGTCTGCTCGGCGTCCCCGTAGCGTCTGCGCGCACGCGAGCAAAAGCGAGCAGACGGCGGCGCCGGAAAAGTCAACATGGCGACACCTGTAGATGCAGTTCCCTTCCGACTCGAATTTATCACGTCGTCGTCCTGCGCTGTGTAGCCCGTAAGTGTGTAACCTACGCATTTATTTGCTTTATATTTGCGTCCTGAAGCTTTCAGAGCAATGTATTCGTCGGCATTTTGCAGTGTTTTCAAGATTCATTCTCAAATTCTCGGAGACAAGGCTTAGCAGACACGGCTAAATAAACCCAGCTAATCTTGATAATAAAGACAGAACATACCTGATGCTTTAACCCCAGCGTGAAATGACACTGTGCGATAGCTGATTTCACCATTTATTTCTTGCTGTGAACACAGAGAACGAGTAGCAAGCCCGAGTTCGGATCGAAGCGGGCGGTCGCGTCTGCATGCGTGCTGCCACGTTGGCTTCTAACCCCAGCTGCTGGCGCTTACGGCCACGTCCGCTTATCTGGCCCAATGCGTTGGCTGGTGCAACCAGTGGGTGCAACTGGCTGGGGGAAGGCCAGTTACGGTCACGTGATCACACATGGCAGCGCCCGTGCGCCGCTGCGGAAAATCGTCTATAGTTGCGCGCCCGTGCTTTCACTGTCGACACACACACGCCAGGAGGTCAGTGCTTGTGTGTAATGCGAATTCTCTAAGTGCACCTTAGTTGTGCCGACTAAGCAATTCCAAACTTTAGCGCTGGTTTCTATGATCTTTATGAGGTTACCAGCAAATAACGACTGAATATGTCGGAACGTTGCTGACATTTTTAAAAACATTAATCCTTTAAGTGCCACCCCAACCTCCGTCAGCGTGCCCAATGTGAGCCTCGGCCACACTTTTGAACATTCACTGAACCTGCTGAGGGATGTAAACATTTTCAACCTATCGTGCGTCATGTTTTCTCAGCTGTTGTAGAATCCTCGCTTTACTATTAACTGAAGCTTTTGTGCTGATTCCTGTGCTCTGCCACTCATGGAGCACCACCTCCGAAATAAACTGGGCGTTTTCTGAGCGTACACAAACATTTTTAACATGTACGTATTCTGATAACTAGGCGAAGGATAGCGGATGCATAAGCTGTGTTGTGAAGGAAATAAGGTCGGACAGCGTCGTTTTAATACGAATGAGGGTGTGGGAATATGGCAATCACTAGTATTTGCCAGCGCTCTGAAACAGTTAGTCTTTTGAACACCGTGTTATCTTGTGGCCTTGATTATACGTTCTCGATGTAGAGGTCTGTCTATAAGCTGATGTGCCAATGTGTGCGTGTACGATGAGTATTACGCGCCTACACTAAAGCCAGCAAGCACTAAAAGAAGCTGAGCATGCGCAATTGGTAAGTTTTCTCAGGCAATCAACGCTTCTTGCAATGCCTGCAGTGGTAACTCCCATTGACTGAAACAAATGAGCTGACTAGCACGAATAACGACCATTAACCACGCGAATAACGGTGCTGGGAGAAGGAAAGTTGTATAACTAATGGCGACGGGTGATCACTTTTATTTTTCTTATCGTACTGCATAGCTACGCGTGCGGAATACAAATGAATGCAGGAAGACGCAGTATCCTTTGCTTACGCGCAAGCAAGACTATCGATTTTTCGGGTGTGTAAAGGCGTGTTTGAAAACGTGATCGGCTGCTGCAACTCTCGCGCTGCAAAATACGGGTTACATTGAAGGTTCAGGCGCTGGAGGAGGGGGCACGCCGTCGTGGGCATGCATGGGAGAAAAGTGGGCAGCAGTGCTTTGCTGCCATTGTGGAAAGTTTTCTATAAGACTCCACGCGTTATGTTGTCAGCTGTCCTACATCGAGTAAATTAATTTCGCCGCAGTTGAACGTGTTCTCTTCTTGGTGGCGGCCTTGAAGACCTCCTAAAGACCAAGGATGCATGGTTACGATAGAGTACGTATAACCAAATCTAGTGGGCAGCTTTTCCTTCACCTAGACATTTTGAACATTAAAATTAGTTTTCCATTGCATTAACGTAAACAACCACTTTCATTCTGTTAGAAATGTACGTTTTGAAATTTTGGTGGATATGCCGATCTTTTAATGTGCGCGCTTTCATACATTTTCCTGTACAAAGGGAGTACTAAGCACATGTAGTGTTTGCTTGCAGCGGATGTTGACCTAAATGAGGCCATGTTTAACAGAAATAGCACATTAAACAAAATGTTGATGTAACAAAAGAGCACAATAATCACTATGTAATCGTTCAATATCAGCAAGAATTAATCACAGAATGCCACTGGGCCATTTACACTTCCGGAATACCGGCGCCTGCATGCACTGCATTTATGAACAGGCAACAGCAAACTGAAATACGGTGAGAGATTGTGATCTAGGAATGACTAAGTCGTAGGAGTAATGAAAACACATTTGGTAAGGAAACAAGATTTACTAAAGTATACAAGGAATTGTCGACGGAATATAAATGTATTATACCTATATGATAACATCGTTTGTAATCTAATCGTTGATTGAATCCGTCATGATACACTTATACCTAAAGTATCAAGAAGTCCGCAGCTACAACCGCAATTCAATATACGCATAATGATTATGTCACAATAAATTTGCGAGACACACAGGCGGTGTCAGCTCAGCGGCATAATTAAATTCGTCAATCGACCGTGCTCGCCGATATGCGGTCCTCTTAACATGCTTAATAACTGGGTAAGTTCAGTAACTTATGCTTGAATCGTATTACAGTGTAACCGTTCTTGTTAACACTCAGGACAGAGTAAGAGTAAGTCTTAAAATCTTACATGAAATAGGGGGTGTTGAACGCTACAGTTGTTAGGCTCTGACAATACGACAAAAATCCTGCCTAAGCACTCTGTAAATCGATATCACTGTACTTGAAACGTGTTAACAGCGTTGAGGACAAAGTAAAGAAGGCAGAAGAGAGCATAAAAATTGAGAAATGAGTTTTTGTTGGTGGACGTCTGTAGAAACAAATGTATTTCATCCGTATTTTTCTCGGAACAACGCGAGTGTCGCAGCATCACTCTGAACCTACAGCGGCAATATTATATGCAGAAATGGATAGAATAATAGTACAACCAACCCAAAAAGCCTTCATTTCAATGATGTGCAGTCAAGATGAATGATTGATGACTGGCATGAAATGTCATCTTTGCTGAAAAATGAAGGAGACAAGAAAGTACACTGTTCTCAGGCAGGTCCCAGTATTACCCTAAAACAGTGACGTGTGCGTCCAAGCAGAGTAGAAATCACGCTGAAAGCAAGCACAGAAAGCAAAATACAATAGGTCCCATATTTGTACAAAGAAACACGACGGGCTGTTTCTATGTGCAAATATATACGCTTCTTGTATGTATTGTTTAAATATTTTCCTTCGTTCACTTTGCTTTTGCTTGCTGTCAATGCCTAAAGAAAAACCCTAGCTTTCAATTTTACTTAAAGATTTCGCGATGAGGTATGCGGATGTTGGGACATTTGATCGATGATGTAAAAAAGTACACTTAAATGGTATTTTGGTTGCAAACTGGCTTAATTTTTTTATTCTTAGCCTATTTTGCCAATTTGTATTTCTATTTAGGAATTTAAAGTCGCCGCACGATCACTGAATAATCTAAATCAATGAAAAAAATGGCTTTTTGTATTAATCTGAGTATTTAATCACGACTCATTGACCTTCTAAAGAAATCAAAATACAAAACGTCAGTTTTACGAAACCTAAGGAGACTCGCGAACAATATTGACCTTCGTTCTACTATCTTCGGAATACGTACAGTAGATATGAGCTGGTGTACAAAGTAAACAAAATAGTGTGAATAACTTAATACTATGATAGATTGTTAGAACAAACAGCGGCAAGTAAACACAGAGGAAATGCAGCGTTTCTTTTTCTGCCACATTTCTTACACCAAAACTGTTAGGCAGGGAAGACTAAACGAAAAAGCAAGAAACAATAATGGGAACCTTATTTTTAAAAAAGTCACAGTTTCTCCCACGGACACCTCAGTTTGCCATTTAAATAAAATGTTTATTCCTCCTCCTCCTCCGCAAAGGCAGAGTAATGAATGCAATAGCAAGAAATCGGAATGTCACACGAAGAACGACAAGAAGGTCAAAACTTGCAGCTTGCCGCTTAAGCACAAATAAGGACGCTCGAATAGAACGCGCAGGTATACACAGGACCATGCACAGGACAAACTTGAACTAACTGTCACCGTTGTTACGCTTTTGTGTTTGAGCAACGCGCTGCAAGTATCGACAACGCAGAACCCGGGTCTCTGAGATATTTTTCTTTTAAAATGAGGCGCGTGGAGTGACCCCTCCGCTTCTCCTGCCACGCGGTAGCGTCTGATGCATGGCGTGCGTGGTGTTTTCTTATAAGGCGAAAGCCTTTAATGTCTCATGCTCACGTCCGTCCGGCGTCTGTCCGTCCATCCGTCTGTGTCCGTCCGTCCGGCGTCTGTCCGTCCATCCGTCTGTGTCCGTCCGACCATCCGTCCGTCCGCCCGTCCGTCCGTCCCTCCATGTCCGTCCATCCCTCCGTGTCCATCCGTCCGTGTCCGTCCGTGTCCGTCCGTCCGAGCCCTGGCACGGAGCCAGGTGGCCGCCGGGGTGCGCAAACGGACGCTGGTCGCGTCGGACTCTACAGCGCTTGCGCTTTGCTTGCGAGCTTCGCTGTGCCCAGCGTTTGGAATCATTCTGACCGACGCCGTCTCAATGGACACAGGCGTTCGCGGAACACACTTTAGAATTTACAAAGGGTCCATCAATTTAAGCGCTGAACGCGCATGGCGTTTGTACGTGCGTAAAGCGCGAGAAAATACGAACGCATGCGAACGTAGGAAGATTAGTCTCACGTCTCGGTGCGATTCGCGGTAAAAAATTAAAACACGCACACATTCGGTTTGTGTGTTATCCCACTGAGAGTGGAAAAGAAAAAAAAGACATGGTATAGTCAGTCGAATTGGTCACACGCTTTCGCCGTACACACTTTGGAATGTACGAAGTGTCCTTCAATTTTTTTTTTCGTTCCACATCACGAGTGGGCACAGAAAGCGGCCACTTTTTGCGCGCGTCTCAAGGGCAGTTTTCAAATTGAAAGAAAATGTAGGAGAGTTGCGTGATAGAAAACACGCTCAAGCTATTCCAAGATCTGCATACCGCCAGCGGTAAATGGTGCATATGAATAACTTGCTGTTATTACGCCGGCACATGCATGGTGAGTGGTTGAGTGGTCTAGCGCAGCGTGCGGTGGAGCGAGGGGGTCACTGGTTCGAATCCACGATAGAGTGCATCGGAAAATTTTTTCTTCTCTTATTTTTCTTTGTCCCTTTTTTCATATATATACGTACATATAAATATCCGGGACATGACAGAGACGGCAACGGCAAAAATTAGAATAGAATGTCGATATAATTGCTTTCGCAATAAAAGATAAATTCCGAGTCTATTTCACTTAAGCAGGCTGCAGGTTACATGCTTCCCAAGCCTTCTGCGTGGCAAGCTAATGTTCTACCACTGATCCACACCATTGCTTGAAACTGCTTCGGAAAAGTACATTATTTCAGTGTCATGTAGTGAAAGCTGTCTCCTTAACGCATGTATTATTGCGTGACTGAAGCGTAGAATCTCGCAAGGAGTAGGAACATGTCAATTGCTCAACGAGTTCCGCGTTTTAATTCTTTCGCGACCGTTGACGAGTATATTCGTCATGAGATTTTCTAACAAAATTGACCGACGACTTTACTTATCATGAACAAAAACTGGTCGCACGTTGAACCAACGATGACTTTATCCGCTGTAGTTGTGCTTTTAAATGCGAGATGGCCCCCCCTTGTCCATGTTCCTTCAATAGACTTTATTCCCCCTCCTTCTCCTGTGTCTCGCCTTTCATCGCATTGTACGTGTGATTCCGCGCATACAATATCTTTTGAGCGATTTGAAAAATAAATCAAGGTTATTTCGTTGAAATAATGATATCATTCTATTCGAAAAAAAGCTCTTGAGAGCGAAGTAAGTTATTTGGTCATTTTGGCAAGTCTGTTTGATTTTCTTTCGGTCGCGAAAGGCCCACCCATTCCAATGTGTTCAGACGTATTCATTCATGAGCAGCAGCAAAATT